>JBBPTN010000142.1:0-42597 GCA_038094075.1 Xerocomus spinulosus | reverse complement strand
CAAACGCTGAGAAGAGGGCTGTCGAGTCGAGAGTCAGAGGCCTCTTTCCTCGTGAGCTCAAGGTCCCGACAGACACTCCTTCAAAGGATGGCTGGCAACACGATTGGAAGCCATTTCTTCGGCCATTATAGGTCAGTCCTCTCCAGGTTTATTGGTCGCGTTGCTCATGTTCTTACTAGACTCCTTACCTGCTGCATAGCTTGATAATACGCGGTATGAATGCTCTACAAATCGCTTAGAGTCCAATATCCCTAAAATCAACAATCCTTTCGGGAGGGATGTTCATTAACGTATCCGTGATACTCCTTCCTGATGTCTTCGCGACCACAGCAGCATGAACCCCATCTAGGGCTGTCGTCCATGAACGCAATGCAGCATACCGCTTCTTCTCCAGCGCCTGACTATGGCCAAATGAGCATATGGATACTAGACATGGCAGAAAAACTTACGAGCGGTCGAGCTCTAATCGCATACCAACCTGATCTATCCGACCTTCCACCTTACCTTCCAAAATGAGCCCTATCAAAAGCTCCTCCACTTCCGCAATCTCGACATTGAGTTGCTGAATCATTGTGTTGGTCTCCAAAGCAATTTCTCCTAAAACTAGCTCACCTTTGCGAGGAACGAAAGCTCCAGGCGCGTGTATGGCTTGATGAGATCAATCAGGTATGATGTACGAAGACTTCTCAGGAGTTCACCAATGTACGATCTAATGAACACGTCGTCCATTATTGTCGAGTGATTGTCTGTCGATTTTCGTTAAAAGAGTTTGTTTCTAACAGCCAACCCACCTTTTAGAATCTTTTCTGCCAGATGCACTTCCCTCCTCTGGTATGCATCTACCAAATCTGTCATCGCCTTGATTTGTGGATCCGACTTGTATGGCTTCGTCTCTTGCGAATCAAAGGGATTGACTTCGCTCCCGTTCAACATGTTGGCAAGGACTAGGTATTTCAACACCTGGATTCGCTGGGGAGATCCAGCCTCGTCATAATTCCGGAAAGACTCGAAAAAGTCTGAAGAAGCCTGAGACCACTGGCGTTCGCCCATCCACATTTTTCCACCACATTCCTTGATGACTCCCATAATGCGTGGGTGCGGAATAGCAGAACGAACATCATTTGACGCGTTGTAAATTTCCTAGCAATCAATGAAAAGGATAATTGACTGAACGCACGAGCACCCAACTTTGAGTTTCTTGACGTTTCTCATCTCGTTGTGCATTTGGATTTCGAGGGCATAGATCTCCAAGAGTTGCGTTCCTCGCTGTGATTGGTCCTCACTATCCATTGCAGCCCTCGTCGTCGCATGCAACTCTCGGATAATCTGAACGTGTTCTGCCAGATAAATGCGAGAGATCCCAAAACGTTATACGCACCTTTTGCAGCCGACCGTACTCTTTTCTGTCCAACCAAAGTTTGGCAAGCTTCAAGTTCGTCTTCACCGACAATCGCTGCAGGTAGTCATGGTCAAGATAACCATTACATTCGTTTAGTTTGAAGCTTACCTCGTTCTTTGCCTCTTCCAATGCTTCATTCGTCACAGCATAAAATCGCTCAAGGATGTCCACCTCCACAACCCCTCCCTTGCCTCCACCCACATAATCCAAGATCCCGTTGATCGTCTTCTCAGAGTAGTTCCGGGTGACAGCCGATTTCGTATATGAAAGGAGTCGTGTGTAAGTAACGAGCGCATCAGACGGGCGGTGGAGGGTAAGAAAGAGTAATTTCGTGGACTGCTTCAACGCTTTGAAGCCCCTTGATGTAGTTGGTATCAGTACAGAACATGGGGGCGATGAAATGGGGCCTCGCTGACCAGTCTCCTTTCTCAGTTTCTTGATCAACGATGGTTTTGAATTCCTTCAGCGCCTGCTCAGCATCGTCCTCTTTCTTGGCTGTTTTTTTAACAAGTCGCATCAACAGACCAGTAAGGAGCAAGGAACCAGACGTACATTTCGCAGTATAATACATGTTTTCGACATCTGCACTCCCTGATTCGTTGGCATCGTCGTTATCAGAATAGTCGAACCCATAATCCTATTGATGGATGGTAGTGAATCTGTAGACGAAGAGAAATACGGTACCTCATCTTCACTGCCTTGCATATACTCGGCATCATCATCATCCATTGCGGTCAAGGAATGGGTGGCGTTGAACCGTCGCGCCACTTCGAGTAGTACTGGTAGGCATTTTACGATCACAACATGAATATTACAACAGTGCGTGCTACGAAATGATGCATGGGGTATACAGGAATGCGAATGTCTGTACTACAGAGATGCTCATAGCGATCTTCAAGGTTGAAATTGATGTCGAATAAACCGTGAGGCTTGAACAGGCACCTGTCACCAATCAGGCCAAAGATCGGCCACACTGTTTGGGTCTTCCTCAGCAGTGTCCTTTTGTTTCATCCAACGATCTGGGACCTGCCATTACAATTCAGCACGGTACCCGGGAATAGGTAACCCACCGAACAAAAAGCTCACCAGCGGAAAATATCTTTCCATCGCACTGATAAAACGCTGCCTGTACTGCTTCGGTCCGACTATGGTCGGTTCACCCTTGCCACTTCCGCCAAGCGAGGTAGTCACTTTCACCCAGCTCTCAAGTTTCTTGTCCCATGTATATGTGCGGATGTAATCTACAAAAACACCGTCTCATGAGCACCTCTTGAATAATAAAGGAAGGAGAAAGGCCAGCAAGAAAAATGAGCCTACCAACAATCCCAACCACAAGTTCATGTGTCTCGCTGTCAACACCGACGACTAAGGAATAGTCCATGACATTAATGTCCGATAAGAACTTGCTGTCATTGTACAGAGCGCCACGGAAAATTCTTTTACAGTACTCCTTGAGATAAAAGGGCGTGAGGTGGGCAGCTTTACAAGGCGTTAAAGAGGCTCGCTAGAGAAACAGCAGATTCTCACTTTCAACCAAATTTTCATCCAACAATACCTCGTTCTCCCTTCCCGTGGATTGTACGTGTCGGTTCCTCGTGGAGCCTTTGAGATCATATATCTATTAAACAAATGCGATCAACCTCCTCAAGGGTCAACAAGATGTGGTTTGAGATACCTTGGCGAATCGACGATTATAAAACAGGTTTTCCATGACAAGCAAATTCATGTGGGTTACTTTGGCTTTGGCGGATCCCTTGTCCTTGGACTTCTTGAACGTTAACTTGTAGCAGCCAAATACTTTGGCCAATAGCGTTGGTCGCTGGCCGTGGGTCATATAAGTCGGTAGCTCACAGATGCAAGTAAGCAACATACGTTTCCGCTAACAGCGGATGCCATGTAATCAAAGTATGCAGGAGCAAATGTTTCCATCGTTTGCAATTCTGCGCGTGAAAGCTCTTTTGCAATGAACCGGTCATCTGGTAGCTGAGGTTAGTCCAGCGACTCAAGCGCACAGTGCAATTGGACGGAACCTCTGGTTTTCAGGAATGCAGACCCGGACTTGCCCCCATTAGCATCCCATTTAACACATCGCGATAAGGACTCGACAATGCTCTTTTCACAGTCGTATGTCCTACGCAATGCATCAAACTGTTCAGGATACAATATGGTGCAACTGATCGTCAATCCACCACTTTCAAATGCTGTCCATCACGCCTGAAGTTAGCTCAGTATCAGCTCGGAAGAGTAACACGCACAAATGACCCAAGACATCTTTGCAGACGGAGATTTGAGCTCATCCGCGAAATTGACGGCCTCTGAAGTGTCGACATTGACGACTCCCCACGTTGATGAACACTCGGAAACGGATTGATCATCCGGCATGAAAGCTTCACCTCCGTCGGTAACCTTTGGTTCACGAGATATCCGCTTCTCCACACGAGATTTTGTGAGTAAGTCGCGATAGTGTGGCGAACTTAATATTTCCCTAGTCAACATGTTGTTATCAAAGGAACTATCCACTTACTTGAGTGCAAGAGCAATGATTGACGTGGGTTCATCCGTTCTGACAACCATCGAGGAATCCCTGAATATATGCTCTGGATCATTGAGTGGGTCTTCGCTGTCAAAGTCTATGCGTTTCGGAGGGACCTGCGGTGGCCACAGTCCAGAGAGCGCCTGTTTAAAAATTGAATGACGCCCTGGGAGTTCCTCGGGAGAGAGTGCGGGCGGTGTGGGAGGTGGATTTGTCTCCGGGGGAGGAGAGCTTAGTGGTGACGGCGGGAAAGACAGTTCTGCAACAGGAGGGGACAACGGGGGGCTGGATGTAGATGGGTTCGATATCTCCACATCTTGCACAGGAAGAGAATCTGGACGCGTGGCTGGATCGTTTTCAACAGTGACAACAGGCAGTGTCGTTGACTGCTCAGGGGAAGACTCGGTAGCCTTGTCAGAGGTCTTGCGTCCTTCATCATCGTCTCCACCCTCGTCATCGGCCTCGCTAGAACTGTCGGAGAGGTCGGATTCGTATTTAATCGCATCTTTGATGCTTTCTAACACTTCCACCGTTGCGCGAGAGGATGCAACTGGACGTACTTTGCGTGCGCGAATGATAGCGTATCGGCGATTAGCTCTTTCACTCTCCCGATTGATGCGTTCATAGTATCTTGCGATGTTCGAAACCTTCGTCCCAGCTCCCTGGGGAGGTCGCCTGAACGTCGCCTTGGGTGCGCCACTCGAAGTTGACCGCTGTTGAATGTCCCTACCCAATCCTCTGGAGGATGTTTTCCCCCTGACCATCCGTCCTGGAGGCGGAGGTAACAGCTTTCCATTCATTGGAGGTGACGGAGGTTCGCCAACTATTCTCGACCCTCTCTTGTCTGGAGATGTCCTCCTTGAAGGAGCCAGGGAGTCAATAGACGATCCTCCAGTAACTCTCGATGAGTATTGCCCTTGGCCTCCCAACGATCTCCTGAACCTTGGCGCTGCATTCGCTGCATACCCGGATTCAAAATCAGATGTGGATGGCATTCTAGGGAGTTCGTGTCTCTGTCTTCCACGAGCAGGACGGCGTGGTAGAACAGGCCGCGGGATATTTACGTTTGACGGGGTTGTCGTGAGGTCTTCTTGCTCGCCTTCAGAAAGAGGGGGAGGGGCAAGTGCGGTCCTGACAAGCTCCTCGACGCCAGTAGCAGGGATAATATCTTGGTAGCGCGCGACAAGTTCTGCCACACTAGGATGTTGTGATGTGCGTCGAGGAAGGCGAGAAACGCGTGGATGGGGACGGGCCACTTGGCGTTCGCTCTGTTCAACCCGCTTGACCTGCGGTCGGTCAACTGCGAGACAGGAGGGACAACATATACGACATACCTGCTTATTCCTGCGAGCTGGTGGTAGCATCGGTACCTCTTTCGAAGCTCCGATAGTGGAATCGCTGTCAGGGTCTGACCTTTTCGCTGGGGATGTGAGATCGACGGGCGGTATACAAGGCGATTCCTCGTCGCTTCTCAGTGGGGGGGTTTTCTCTACGGGTTCCACTGAACGTGTCTCCTGTTCTGCCTCCGACGCTTCTGATGCGCTCGAAACTAGAGAATCTCTGTTTATCCGCCTCCTACTCGGCCCTCCCTCCTCTGCCTCCGAAACGCTTGTAGAAGCCATATGCAGGTCACTAAATGGACTCGGTGGGTCATTCCGTTTCGGCCACATGGCTCGCATAGAGTCAAATGCAGACACTCGACGGCCACTCTTTTCGGTATTCCGCGGCTTGGGAAGTTTATCAAAGTCGGCCTGCCAAGCGACGATGCGATCCTGTCTAAATGAACGGACTTGGTTGAGAGCGAGCGTGTCCATGGGTGAGGACTCCTGGTAGACCTTGTTTATAAGCTGTGCGATCTCTCTTCGCTCCGCCTCCGCACGTAGGATGAGGTTATTGGTGTCTGCTGTGAACTTTTCGTCGTATTCCTTTTCTCCAGTAGCAACGTCGATGGTGATGAGCTGAAGGTCGTCAACAAGTGCGGCGTACCATGCTGCGTTCCGCTTATGCAATCTCTCGAAGTCAGCGTTCTTCAAACCGAGCTGGATCTCAGGACGGATACGGATGCGAATAGCAGGGTAAACAATCTCGTAGAGCGTTACGGGATCCGCCTGGAATCGTACAGTCATCCCCCTGGTAGCGAAGTATCTGATGTGGTGCTGGTAGATGTTATGTTGGCAGCCCGCACCTTGCACAAGCTGGACGTCCGCGGGATAGAAGTGAAGTTCGAGGAACTTAGCAAATGAGTATCGCTGCATCTCTTCAGAAATGGGTATGAATGGTGTTGCCGACCCGCAGACCCGACATGCGCTCCAAGTCGTGATCATATCCGGGGCAGGGTAAACATTCCTCGCTTTGATCTGTCCGTCCCACTGCTCGACGGCCACCGTCAGCCTCGTGTCGTTGTGCACAAACACTTGACAATGCCGTGCCAGAGGCTGGCCGCACCCTTTTCCCTCACACACCGCTCTTGGGTCGAGGAATTGTACCAAGGTATCATTCACGGCCCTTTCAATGAATCGGCCGAGCGTGCAGTCGTTTTCGCCATAAAATGTGATGTAATATATGCTTGGAGCGAAGCACGCACGCCAGAGCCCGAATTCTTCGATAGGAACCGTATACCGCCACAGAGCAATGCACTGGTACTTTTCGACGACGAAGTCATCTGCGTTCTTGCGCAAATACCATTCCCAGATTCGACGTTGTTCTTCGTGACGGTACTTGACGAGACTAAGCTGAGACTCCAAAGTGATATCAGCCGCAGTTTTCATAGGCACTGGTTCAATGTCTGTATTCCCAATGATGAGGGGGTGAGGGGAGGCAACGAAAAGTGAGCCAGGCAAAACCACGATAGAAGTATAGGGCTGAGGATCGAAGTAACCCATCGGACCTTCTACTTGAAGGTACTTGTCCATCCCAGGCGAAGGTGTGCGTGGGAGCTCTGGAAGCATAAGGGCTTCAATCTGTGCTTTAACATCTTCAGTATCTTGGGTAGTGTTGTTGGAAGGTGTATCCACTGCCTTTCTCTCGGGTGTTGGTGTGCCAGATGTCGCTTTGTCAACGGACTTGGGTTTGTTGATATCTCCTTTCTCTTCCCGTCGCACAAGGTCATCCTCCCATGCTCGTCGAACTTGTGTGAGTTCTTCATCTAAATCCTTCATCCGTAATACAGGAA
Organism: Xerocomus spinulosus; assembly: GCA_038094075.1. Lineage (NCBI taxonomy): Eukaryota > Fungi > Basidiomycota > Agaricomycetes > Boletales > Boletaceae > Xerocomus > Xerocomus spinulosus. The sequence continues at coordinate 35,493 of JBBPTN010000142.1, read as the reverse complement.
GAGGAGGTGGGAACCGTAGCGTAGCAGATACTGATATAAAGGTCTTGTAGTAAGGTTCGATGGATTGCTTGATGCGTTTTGAAAGCCTGAGTCGCTCAGCATCCACATCTGGAAGATCTTCCTCCGCTGTATCCTCCGCTGCCGACACCTCTGCATTCGCCATCTCCTTGTCAGCGGGGGTCGCCAGTTGAACCAATGATGCCGTCCCGTTGACATCATCATCAATGGGCTGACCTTGCTTCGTCATGGCCAAGGGGACAGCTTCCGATGACAGAGAAGGGAACGTAATCACCGAGTCTTTCCAGAGATGTGTTTCTAGTTTCAAGTTCCTGACGATGAAGGTCAAAAACCTTGTGACTTTTTTCACTCTCTTCAGCGTCTCGACATCCCCACCTCTCAGGATGATTGTACAGCCCATGTCACGATTGCATCCCTCGAAACGCATGTACGTTTTACGTCGTCCTGGGATAAGAGGGTGGTCGAATGTTTGTACGCGGAAACGACCACAGTGACCCAAACGTGGTTCAAGGGCGAGCTTGTCCATAGAAGAGAATACGTCTCCCTGGGTCATTCGAGATATAAACGATATGGCGGAAGGTTTCACGGCACGAGCCACAGCGATATTGTTGTGAGCGAGTGCCTCCAGCGCAATTCTCGACACAGTCTTCTCGACCATAACGACGTGAGGTCTCAACGCTGCGATTCTGCTAACTAAATTTCCGAGATACTCCTTCTCTTGCCGAAGAATCTGGCCAAAGTGAACATACTGACCCTCGACGCGGTGGAATTCCAGTGGGAAAGTGACAAGCATGACGCGCGGGTTACGTTGCGATCTCAGCATTTGTTTATGCGCTACGTTCTTTGTAATAACAGCACCGTCAACGTATTCCGAATCCGAGGGCGCTCCTCCTGGGATCTTCTTGATCTTCACGTATCGACGGACGTCCATATCCTCGCCTTGGTGGTAAGGGACAGCGGTAAAGGTGAGGTCGCGAGCAATGCGAAGAGAGATTTTGAGTAACGTTTCTTCCCATTCCTTGATATTGGGAATGTTTTCAGTAGTAAGCATTTGACGTAGCATAACGCGAAGGTGAGACATGGAAATGAGGTTAAGTTCCTGAGCATATCTGGAGTCAAAACGCATCAGGGAGAAGCTCAAGATTGTCCAAAAATCAACTGACGCAGTGGAGTCACGCCGCGTTCGCCACCCTTCTACAGTTTTGAAATTGTCTAGACGACTCTGTACCCTGCTCCTAATGAAAGGTGTTGTAGGGTCGAAATCCCCAAAGCTATTAAATCTGGACCTGACTGCGCCGTATGTCGCCGGACTGTCTGGCCCAGGAAAATGATCCGGCGAGCTCAGAGGAAATTGGATTGTGCTCATCGCGGACCTATCAACATTTACCGGAGCAGAGACCGGAAAATCGACAGGCGTTTTGGCACGAGGGACAATGGGATTTGGAGTGTAAGGTTGGTTTTGTTGCTGACCAAGTGTTGCAGGATCCTTCTCGTCCTCTGTGAGAGTTCTACGAAAAGGTGCAGTGGAGTCGCGAACTGGCTCCCAGTCCAGAGGAGAGTTGGATATAGTATCCTCAAAGGTAGATGCAAAGCGTTTTGTTTCTGCGATCGAATATAGATTAAAGGGTTCATTTGTACGCCCAAAGAGTTGTGACGCTGCAAAAGGAGACTGAGGATGATGGGCTAGACCAAAGGTAAATGTATCTGAACCGTGCTGGTGAGCAGGAAACGGTGATGCAATCGAAGAGGAAATAGAACGTCGATCATCATCTTCGTCATCGTCTACCTTTGCAAGTTTCTCGAGGCAAAGGTTGCATACGCGTACCATGCCATCGTGACCGAAGCGGGAACCTTTGATAATGTTGGAAGCACAACGTGAACAAAAAATCTGGCCTAGGGAAACTCAGAAGGGAAGGTATGAGTGAGTGGGTTCCAAGACTTGCCACATATCCGACAATGGTGCTTTCTCCGCCAAGTTGTGAAGATACTCTTACAATCGTAGCACTCTTTCGCATTCTCGTCATCCATCCAGTAGTCGCGAGACAGGCCTATGAAATGTAATCAGCGACAATCAATGGGCGATGTTAATCTTCAGCGTGCCTTCCCCGCGTATTCTGCGAATCACCTTTGAAACAGAAGCAGATCTACTGAGAGAAGCAGTAGTGCGTATACTGCGAGCATCGTCTTGGATAGGGAATCCGGGGATAGACGTTCCGACTGCCCCGCCATCTGGAGCCTCGTAGAAGGGGGAGGGATAAGCGCCGCGAGATGGTGAGCGGTCTGGATCGTGGCCAAACGACGGTGCCTCAAAGACAACAGGAGTAAGAGAAACGAGAGGGGGAGCTGGGACAGCAGAGATGAGTTTGAGAGAGACTGGACGCTGTTCCGTTGTCGGCTTGGAAGAGAAGGAGGAGTGGTTGTTTGGTACGCTGGCTGCGGAGAGACGTCGCTGGTCGTTGTTCTGTGCTAGCTGCTGGCCGGCAGCAGGGGGAGCGGGCGACGCAGCAGCGAGGGGCGCAGTGAAGCTACTCCTCACGCGAGAGATGAGGGAAGTAACGAGCGCATACGAGGACTGGTCGTTCTCGTCCTCCTCCGCGAACGGGTTGAACGACGTCAAGCTGGTCACATCGTCGGCCACTCTAGTACTGCTCCGAGACCTTCCCTGTACAATGCTGTGAGTACTCTGCACCGGCGAACGAAGCAGGGGCGACTCCATCGCCAACGAGTTCAACGTAGTGAAGGTACAACTTTAAATTGCTAGTAGTAGTACAATGACTACTCCCTCTTATAGGCAATCCCCTGTCTAGAGTTTCCGTGTCCTACTCATTTGTGTCTTGTTAGACAGTCCCTGTGTCTGATGCTTCATTTCAGAAACGAATTTCTCTTTCATTATTTTCTTGTCTGCACGCCGTGCTTGTCGTTCAGACTTCACGGCTTGTTTCCGTGCCCTCTTGTCTTCCTTTGACTCGTTTCGGGGACGGCTGATTGACTGCTGGAGGACTTGATTGCAGAAAAGATGAGCATCGTTACATGCAATTCTTCAACTTGCATACCTCGCTTCGTTGGTCCACCATCCTCCAATCCATGCAGCATCTGACCACCCTTCAATGTCGACACGTCGTTCACGCTAGGTAGCCCTGTCCGTGGATCGAGCCTGATCTTTGGGACAGGTCTCGACGACAGTACCCGTACGATACGTGGGTGATTTTCCAGATTCGAGTAAGTCGCTGGGATCCGTCAACCATCGTACCATACCCCGCCTAGTCCACTCACTTAGAATAGTCTCACAATCCCAACGATCTTCCTTCTGATTCGCGTCATAAGCTCTGAACAATTCCTCGTCGGCTAATTCCTTTTCGTCATCTTCCTCCATGGCAATCACCTTTATCCTTTCATCTTGTCCCAGCGCACGTCTAAGTGTGTCCAGCTTGTCTGCACCAGACACTCCAGCGAGAACGGGCCTTAGTTTTCGACCAACCAATTCGTATCTATCAATAAATTCGTCTACCAGTCCTTCATAATCCTCCCGAGATGTGATTAAATCCGGAGCGTCGGACGACAACGAAGAGCCGGTCGATGCTGTTTCCAGCTCGTCGTCATGTAACACATCTTCATCCGAGCCGTACTCAATTGCCATTAGCTAGCGATGACCAGATCATTTGAAAAAATGGTGAAAAGAACAAGAAGACACGCACTTGATCAAAACGCTCATCAAGCGTAAGCAGTGCCTCTGTGCGGTACATCGAGGAGCTGCTCATGCTGTACCCTGATGCATCCGATGTACCCTTTCGCCTGCGCTTACCACCAATCACTGGGAGCTTTGGCAAATTTCCAACTGTATCACCACCCTCAGAGTGAATGTCTTCGTCGGAATCAGGAGGAGGAAATCCATTTGATTGGGCTTTTTTGAATTTTGCAAACCTTGCCTCCCAACTCTCATCCTCGCTTCCTTCTTGACCTTTGTTGTCTCCTGACTCACGAGGCCCGTACTCGTAGAACTCATAGTCGACTGCTTCTTCCTCGTGTCGTTCACCATCTTGGACAAGTTGTGTGAAGAAGTCGTCCTCCAGTCCATCCTCCACGAAAGCATCGTCTTCCAAGGCATCCAGTGCCTGCCTGAGGTGGGGATCCATATCTGGCTGAAATCCTGCGATCGAGGATGGTACTGCCTCTTGTGTCTCAAAGTTCCTGGGCATCTCTTCCTTGGAGGGTAATGTTTCCGCTGGTAGATCCTCTAACCAGGAGTTGTCCTTCTTCGTCTTTGATCCGGACTTGTTGCCAGACTGCGGTACTTCGACAAGGACGCTTTCTACACCATCTTCCACTGTCCCGACGGTGCGTAAGTGTTGCATGTAGTCGTATTCTGTGTCATCAAAGTAGATGCCGTAGAGGGCGGCCTCTCCGACGTTGGCGTGGACGTCGTGTTTGATGACTTTTGGATCGAGAGCAGCCTCTAAATCTGCGCGGGATTTTCCCTGTGTGATCTCGCGTTGGAAAGACGAGAAAAAGGAGGAAAGGCATCTACCTTTACATCGTTTCCTCTCAGAAATGGTTTTAGGACGTGCTGCGATGCATCTGTGTCATGTATAAGAGGGTCTCTCTGTGATCTGTGAACCAGCTGGAAATGTTTTGCGCCTGGCTGTCTGAACACGGATTTCCTGGGCATGATATCGCGGTGGATAGGTGTGATTATGTAATGGTTTGTCGGTTGCTTCACTCTTGAGGTCGTTGTCGGCGTCGAACACGAAGCAACTTTGGCCGACTCCTCTTCGCTCCTTTCCTCAACGTTCTACACGTCGTTCGCGAGAATTTACCGCCCAGAGCTCGAGAAACACAACCCGTTTCTGCCGCTCTCTTCACTTCTTTCAATGCAACGCGAACACATCCGTCGTGGCTTCTCTATATACGTCTCCTTTTTTTCTTTTCGCTGTTCGTTGGGCTCATGTTTCTGCGCGTCTCTACTAGCCACCAAAAGGTCGTCCTGGAAATTGACTTCTCTGGCTCTCTTTGGGTGCGTCGTTTTACTATGCACCCCTCAACTAGCATCGCTCACCGCAGCAACGTTCTCCCTGCTTTTAGGGATACACCGAAATCACCGTCATTCCGAACAATGCAAATTTACGGACTATTCATCTCCATTCTAGACAGTGTAGTAGGTTGCTTTGCCCGTGTTTCCTTCGTCCCCGTTTAACTACGCGGATTTTTAAGCGATCCACTCGGTCACGGTTGCATCCCATCAGGCTGAATTCGTCCATCATGATCCGCTCGCACATATCAACATATCTACTCCCCAGGATTGTCATACATACCCAGAGCTCAAGAGAAAGCTCTATTCTGCCCTCGCAGAGGGTGATGAAGGAGAATTATCAATCGCCATCCCGAAAGAGGTCTCCCTAAGACAATCTGGTCACGTTGGACACTCAATGGTAAACGGGGTGGCCAGCGAAGGTGAATATCCCTTGTCTCTCTTCTCGGCCTAGTTACTCAATTCCAGGCAACACCACCACAGTTGCGACTCCAGAACCCCAAACACCCGGTCCCTTTCAAACGCCAGCTCCAGGACCGGAATTCATGCCTATCGTTGTGCACATAGAATATAGCCTCCGAAATCCTGTGGACGGTATACAGTTCGTTCTCCCCACAGACGCGTATCCATACGTAAGTGTATCCAATGGGCGCATACGTTTTATCGAAATGCTGATCATCGCAGCGTGTTCCTCACGCATACACTGTCCCTTCCTCTCCCGACGCCGCGAGGTGTTGGGTCCCTTGCGTGGATAACTTTTGGGAAAGGTGCACTTGGGAGTTTCAGTTCGTTGTTCCGAGGTACCTGGAGGAACCTGACATGACACAACTGGATGAAGACGGCGAGTTTAACGTGCGTCAAGAGGCCATACCGACCGTCGTTGTCTGCAGTGGGGATCTCGTGGAACAGGCACGCTTTCGTTCCGCACTCTCCCGCACTGATCCTGACTTTGCGCTGAAAGGTTGCTCATCCTAATAATTCTCACAAGACCATCTTCCTCTTTTCACAAACGGTGCTAACATCCGTTCAACATGTCGCGTTCGCTGCGGGGCCCTTTCATATCTATCCCATCGCGGCAGACTCGTCAGAGGAAGCGTCAGGTGCCACGCAGCCGCTCATGCACGCATTTTGTCTGCCTGGTCATGAATCTATGCTCCACACCTCGACGTCATTCCTGCGCTCCGCGATGAACTTCTATAGTACGGACTTTGGCTCCTATCCTTTTGGTTCCTTCAAGATAGTCGCCGTCGATGAGATGCCAGTTCAACGATTCGATAGTGCAACCCTTTCTCTGGTCACTGTTGACCTTCTCCATAGTGAAGATGCCATCGAGCAAGTAATCGAGACGAGACAGGCGCTCAGTCACAGTCTTGCATGTCAATGGATGGGCATCAATATCCAACCCAAGGCATGGTCCGATACCTGGCTCGTCAATGGGCTTGCTCTTTATATCACAGGCCTTTTCGTCCGCAAATTTCTTGGTAATAACGAGTATCGTTACCGGTTGAAACGAGACATGCAACGCGTCGTTGATTGGGATAACGGTTCTATGTCACCAATCTGTCAACCCCAACATTTCGATCCTCCCGACGCTGCCGCGCTCCCATTCGTCAACCTTAAGGCACCACTCGTGCTTCACATCCTCGACCGTCGGCTCGGGAAATCGGGTACATCGCTCGGATTGTCTCGTGTGCTCCCCAAAATATTTCTGTCTGCTATTAGTGGCGAGCTACCGAACAACTGCCTTTCTACTCATTCTTTCCTCCGTACCTGTAGGAAGGTGAGCGGTATTGACTTGCGCACGTTCGCAGAGCAATGGATATATGGGAGTGGATGTCCCGCATTCGGATTCTCCGCGTCGTTTAACAGGAAGAAGATGGCCGTCGAGATTACCATGCGACAAGAAGCACCTGCCTATAGAGCTCTCGAACACAATGAAGTTTCGAAATTACTATTAAAGCCTGTCTCATTTTTTGAGGTAAGTATTTCCTTCAGTTGATAACAGTGGGTAAGTACAAGTTCATCCGTCTTACCCTTGTTGGTAGGGTCAAATGACTGTCCGCATACATGAAGCCGACGGGACGCCATACGAACATGTGCTTGACATCAGGTCCCCATTCAAACGCTTCGAAGTGCCTTTCAATACGAAATACAAACGTATCCGTCGAAATACGAAGCGGTATCTTGCGCGGCAAGCAGCTGCACAAGCTGCCGCGGAAGGTGACGCTGAAGCTGCTGAAGCTATGGGCCTCATTGACATGGGATTTGGGTTGGAGATTTGGGAGAAGGAAAAGGAACGAGAGATCTGGAAAGTGGCCGATTGGACGGAGGAGGATGAACAGGTCATGTCCGGTGCCACGTACGAATGGATCAGAATGGACGCCGACTTTGAATGGATTGCTGCCATTGCGTTCGAGCAACCAGATTTCATGTGGGTCTCTCAGCTGCAACGTGATAGAGACGTTGTTGCTCAACTTGAGGTGAGTTCAACTTGGCATTTTTTCGTGTCGCGATGGTCTGACTCGACTTTAGGCTATCCATGCCCTCGCCAGACAGCCCACTGCCATCGTTTCTAGCACGTTTACGAAGACGGTACTCGTCTCCAACTACTATTATAGGATAAGGTGTGAAGCCGCCACGGCGCTCATTCATGTAAGTTGCAAAGATCCTTCTTCGGTCGTCAATGACATCATGAATAGTGTGCCATTCGACGGCTTGAGTTTTTAGGCCTCTTTCATCTCTTCAAACTCTTCTTGAAATACTGCTACGAGCCCGAAGAGGCGAATCAAGACTTGTTTACACACAACTATGTTCCAAAACCGAACGACTTTTCTGACCTTTCAGAGTATTTTGTTCGCAAGGTAATTACATCAACACGTGTTTTGTTCACTCTAGACATGGTTTATTGGTGTCGTAGGCACTCGTCCATGCCATTTCTCAAGTCCGTTTTGAGAATGGCAAGACTCCTGCAGTAGTCCGACAGTTCCTTGTAGATCAGCTGCGGTACAATGATAACACGGCGAACCCGGTAGGTATCACTGAACTCAAGATCGAGTATAACCTCACTGGACGCCACAGTACTCTGATGCCTTCTATATTTGCACTCTTATTTCTACGATAGCCTGCGCCATGGTATCAATCGCTCCACCTGAACGTGGTGAACTCCTGAAGGAAGAAGTGCGGCCCGAACACAGTGTCGAAGACGCCAGTCTACTAAAGCAAGCAGTCGATGAGATTAGCAGATATCGGAGCATGGATAGGTTGATTTCCTCACCACACAATGTTGTCACCATTGCAGCTTTGGAGGTCAGCCCGTCCCCTCTGCATGAAGTGCAGTTTATTCATAGATTGAATTCAGTTTTATCTTCTCTTGACGACTGCCAATCTGCTTCCGAATGACCTGAGGGTTTTTTTCCCGCTTACTCGGTGTGTAATTGTCACTACTCTTGTTCCACTTTGCTAACGAAAATTAGCGAGGGAAATTACACTCAAGTCAGGATCGTAGCTTTCGATGGGCTCTTCATGTCCAAATGGTACACACCTGCCATCATGCGATATGTTCTCGCAGTAATGGCAAATGACCCTTCACGAGTTGTCCGGCGCCACGTGGCTCGATGCGCATGTCAAAGCTTGGCCCTTCTGGTCTCCATGGGCGAGATGAAAAATGCGTTGAAAGACTCAGAATCACTGCTTATTGAAGAGGATGGATCTATGCCCCCACTAACCAAAGAGGTCAAGAAGAGTGACGTAGACCTCATGATCAAGGTCCTCCGCAAAGACCGCGAAATCGGAAAGAATGAAGTATTGCGTGAATTCCTGATGCCGATCGTTCTGTACGTGATCTTTCTCTTGCGCCGCTGACGTAGCTGACTTAAGCATCAATGTTCTTAGAGCCCCTGACGTTGACCAAGAAGTTCGGTGGGGTGTCATCAAGCTTGCCGACATCGTCCTTAGAGGTGTTGAGGAAACACCACCCAAAGTAACCATTCACCTACCCCCGACGCCTGTTACAGAGCAAGTCCCTCAACTTCCTCAGGTACCAGCCAAAGTGCAACGACCCACCAAGACTGGTGGCCCGCCTCAACGTCCTCATGCAGTACCAGTAACCCCTGTTCCTCCGAAGCTCAAGATCATGCCAAGCGCAGCTCGTGTCTCCACGCCGTCGACCGCTGGCGTCGCACGTGCCGGGGCCATGGCGCCACCTCCTGTACCTTCGAAGGCCAAACCGAAACCAAAGGCAAAACCAACAGGTGTCGTTAAACCCCCACACGTTCCCAAAGCACAAATGGGCGGTATGAGTATGAACGACTTGCGCGCTTGTCGCAATGCACTCAAGAAGCTGAAGCTGCATAAGAATGCTACGCTTTTTATGCAGCCAGTTGATCCTGTACGGGACCACGCACCGAAGTTTGTTTCTCCATTTTTGTCGTTGATCTGTGCGATAATAGGCTTCTGTCAGCTACTATGAGGTGATAAAAAACCCGATGGATCTGAGCACCATGGGCGCCAAGGTGGAGGAAGGTCATTACAAGGATCGTTTTGCTTTCGAGACCGACTTCCGCCTCATGATTACGAATGCGAAACAATACAACGTTGCTGGTAGCTACGCCCATACCGAAGCTATATTCCTAGAAACCTTCTTTGAGAAATGTGAGTGGTCAATGCTCGTGCGGTGTTTGTTGTTAAGCAAAGGGGCATCAGTGTGGAATCGCATCAACAAGACTCTTGAAGCTGCCAACAAGGCCGCAGAACCTGACCACAAGGAGTTACCGTGCATTGTGGTCAAACCGTTGCAACAAAAGCCTCCACCACAGCCACGAGCCCCAGCAGTAGCGTCCGCTAATGCTCAACAACCTGCCCCTCGGCCGATTATCAAGCTCAAAGTTGGTGGTTCCCAAGTTAAACCGACAGAGAAGGTGTCTGAGAAGTCAATTGAGAAACCTGTTGAGAAATCGGCAGACGTTCCCAAAGCATCACAGTTCAAGATCCACAAGCCAAAGATCCCGGACGAGGCACCACCACCGTATGTCGACGATGGGTCTCATGACCTGCTTCAAGAGGTCATTGCCATTGAACGGGAAAAGGATGAGAAGCGTCAACGCAAGATGGCAGAGTTGACCCGGGAATCACCTTCGAGTAAAGCATCGGGAAGTGGACCTCCTGGAAAGCGTCGAAAGCCAAATGGCGAAGGCGATGAGGATGACGTTCTGCCGCTTCCTACGGCCGTGTCAAGAAAGGAAAGGTCGAGTGTACCCTCTGGTAGCAGGGGAACACCGGCCCCTGAGCGAACGGCATCCATACCAAAGACTAATTCAGCACCACCTCCCAAGCCAAAGAAGAAGGGGCCCGAACCTGCGCCGACTTCCACACCAGCTCCCGAAGCACCCCAGGTCTCTACCAAGGGAAAGGAGCGAGAGGTTACTAATGCTCAGCCAACGCCTTCTAAATCTCGGGCCACACCTTCTGTCACACCATTAAACGAGAAGAAATGCAGAGACATATTGAGGGCGATCTCGAAACTTCCCGAGTATCTCATCTTTGCCCATCCAGTTGACCCAATAAGGGATGGTTGTCCCACGTGAGTTTTGATCTACAATCAGAAGACACGGAACAGTGCTAAGCCAAAGGTAGATATTATGACGAGATCGCCCACCCAATGGACTTTGGTACCATGGGTCAAAAACTAACGGAAGGAAAATATACCACGATGGAAGAGTTTGCCAAGGACGTCGACCTCGTCTTTAGCAACTGTCGCAAATTTAATCCGCCCACTACGTACCCTGTAGACTGTGCCGACGCGATAGAAAAGGTCTTCAAGAAGGAGTGGTCCAAGGCTCTGGAGAGGAAGCTGTCGTGGGCCGAGAAACGAAGTCTGCAAGGTCTCATGACGACGTTGGTCAAGGAAGACATGCAAGTCCACCGCTGTCAGAGTCTGTGGTTTAGCTGACTGTTATTTTACCAGTTCGTTTGTCTTTCGGGAACCTGTTGACCCTGTGCTCTTGGGCATCCCGACGTATTTCCAAATCATCCCCAAGAAGGACGCGAGGGATCTTAGGACGATTCGCACGAAGCTGGATAACGACAAGTACGACTCGATGGAGGCTTTCGAGGCTGACATGGACCTCATGATTCGAAATGCGATTACATTCAACGGTGCAGATTCCGAGGTGGGCAGGATGTCGTTTGTGGTCCAAGACAGGATCAGGGACCTGTTGAGCAGTATCAAGAGTGGTGGGGGGACGAAGAAGCGCAAGGAGGGTGATACAAGGGCTGCGCCGCAACCGACCAAGAAGGTAAGGCTTGCCTGAGACTACATTATTGACGCAACGCGATAATTCACTTGTAATTGTTTACCTGCTCTGCTTGCTTTTGCTGTGTTATTTTGTTCTACCCGTTGACATCGTATTAAAATTCAGTTTTCCGGAGTGCGTGAGACGTTGACGCCCTCGAATCCATGTCCCGACCAGAGGCACGCACGGTGCAAGAGGCCAGCGAGGAGATTGATCCCATATGGACGAGCAGCCGAACGGCGCGTCAGATATTCGCACTCGGAGAGGTGGAGCGGGCAAGTCGCTGATCCGTCCACCGCTATCGCTAAATGAACCCCTCTGCAGGACATTGGACGGCTGCTCTCCCTCGCTGCATCGTCTGTCTCGCTGCTCACGCTGCCGCAGACAGACGGACCCGAGGATGGCCTTCCCCAAGGCGAGGAACGCTCGGAACAGTTTGTGCTCGAAGTGAGCGAGTACTTTGAGCGTCTGGACGTGCGTTTTTTTTTTTTTTTGGCACCTTTGCACCACTGAAGACATGCCCCCTCGACAGTCTATACAGGTCGCCATTCGCTCGTCGCTTGCGCATATTCGACAGTCACGCATCGCCCCCTCGGCGATCAACGCACCACCCCTGGGGTTCGTCCCCACATCGCTGGGTGTGACCATTCCCACAGACGGCACAGGGACTGGCGAGGTCAGTCTGGGGTTGCAGGAAGAACGGGTCGGCCGAGATGCATGGATGGGCATCCTCGACGCCCTCACGCGCCTCAAGGCCGCGCGGGAAGAGACACACACGGGCATAAATGATTCACAACGCCGTGGGGCGAGAGAGATGGACACACGGGAATAAAATCGAAAACAAGGTAGCAATGAAGCGGCGGTAAGAATACCATGGGTACAATAATCTCCCAAGAGAAGAGAGGAAAAAATGTGTGGGCGTTTCTGATACGATCCGGGTCCAATAGGTTCGTCGACAATGCGGATGTCCGATCGAGACGTACTTCTCAGAGTGCATTGTTCAATGGCCTGGTATGAATGAAAGCCTGTTTGGTGAAGAGTGTCACAATCGGACGCTTACACGGACGCTTCTGTGAGTTCCCTTTCAGCCTCCAGGAGCACCTCGTCTTCTGAGAATTCTGGTCTCGCCTTGACGGAATCCTGTGTATTTCAATAGTGATTAGGAGGCCGTCGACGTCATGTAAAAATGGAAGAACGCACGACGAGCGTCTTGAGATCTTGGACCGCCTTTTCCAGACGATCAGCGGTATCCCTGATCATTCTCTGTGATTCATCCAGTATCCTTCTCTATGGAATCGGGCCGCATCCAATGGAAATTTGGCAAACAGCCACCAAAGGAGGCCATGGCATCGAATTAGCGCACCCTCATTTCCGTGCTGTGTACACGCACACATACGCACACACGGGACACGCAGCGGTGTGGTGAGATGAGGTTGAGATACGTACAGCATTTTTGATGTCCCACTCTTCGCCGCTCTCCGCGACGAGCTCAGCTTTGCGTCGGTGCTCTTCCGCTTCATTTCTGTACAATCTGTGTTCCTTGAGTAATCTGCATCCGATGTCAGAGTGTCGCAACACATGGACACGACGGAAATGTATCTCGCCCACCGTCTGGTTGCGCCAACCTTGATCTTGAGCTGGCGCTGGATCGCCAGCTTGTCTGACACCGCTGCTTTTGGTGTTGACATTGCGTTCAGTGGCGTCGACGTGGTGGTTCGAGAAGAAGACGTCAGGTGGCTTATCGATAAGGACTCATACAGCTTGGAAGCGACGGTCGTTTCAGAAAATGATAGGTGATTACAACAGCAGTGCTACATCGTAGACGCAGTACATGCCCAGTGCATGTCGATGAGCGGGACAAATACACACAATACCTACAACCAAGTGCAGTAAACGACTAACGCGCATGCAGTCAGAGAAAGGTGGGTAACGATGAAGCCAGACAGCGAACGGAGAGCAGATAGCATGTGCGGAAAGCGAGGACAGGAGCTGACGAGGCATATCGAGACATGACACAATCCAGGGGGTGATACCTTCCAATACCCGCAAGCGGGCAGGACAAACCCAGCCAACACCGACTCGTTCAAAGCGCTCTAGCACATCCATCGCACATCGACTGGCGAAACGCGAGGGGCGAGCACAAGAACAAATCTGGACGTGAGCCAAGCAAAAAGCATCTCGTGTCCTGGACGATCCTTCATCGACAGCCTACTCCATGGAATGTCAGGCCATAGCCCATGCCCAGACGCCACTCCCATACAATGAGAGCGACAAGAGCATGATGCAAGGCACATTGACGTCTCGCTATTACTCGCCGCAGAGGGTCTGGACGGAGGGAGGAAAGGGGGGTCGTAAAGCAAGCGTTGATCAATCGCGTACTTTGTGACATGAATGCGTATAAATCAGGCCATAATAAAAAATGCGTGCAATGCGGTCCTCCAAGTATGTGCAAATGGCTAAGTAAACCGGCCGAGACGATGCAGACAAGGGGGGGGTGGAGGGTGTTGCCAGTGTATCGGCTCGCACGAGGCACGTAACCCCAACCAAGGGGTCGTTCGCCTACAAGTGCGCGTGGACCGAATTGGTATGGGACAGTGGGACAACAGAGGACGAGGGGGCAAGATGGACGCGCGAACAACTCGAGGCAAGCACGTCACCCGTGTGGGCAACATGACCGATGCCCCAAATGATATCGCGGTCTTGCGTCGTGTCTTGTTGCGACCGGTGTCAACCGAAACCAGAAAGTCCAACCTTGAATTCTCCAGCTCTCGTACGTCGATTCCAATCGACAGCTAGCCACAGACTAACCACCGACGGATCAAGAGAGCAAGTGGCGCGGCCAAAGTGTCTGCGAACCAGGGATGCCGGAAGAGACCAGATGGTCGACGAGGGGACGCGCAAGGGTGAGAGGGGGTGTCGTATCAATGCAGAATAAAAAAAAATATGCAATGCAAAAAGTGTCCATTGTAGTGATGCGACCTGCGAACCAGGCAGGCATTCCAGTCGTGCGAGTCATCTCTGCAATAATAGTCCATGAAAGATAATGTAACCGACAACGCGGGGCATTTTGAGGTTAGCGACGAGCGAGGTCAACAATCAAAAGGAAGACTGTGATTGTTGTGATACTGCAGCGACTGCAGCGGCAGCGGCAGCGTGTCGTTGCTCAGCAGTGCCAAGCATCAACGCCTCATTGACACTGAATGCGGGGTAAATTGGAGAATGATAAAAAGAGTAAAGAAGGCGCACGTTCGGAGTCGTTGAACCTCATTCTCAGCCTGTTGGAGCCTCGTTTGCAATTGTTGTGCGGTCATCTCGAGGTACTTGACGTGAGTAGTAGCGCGGTCGAGAAGGGAAACCTTGCTCGACTTCTGGTTGGAGACGGGAAGAGCATCCTTGAGCCTGCGGTAGCCATCGCGAAGTTCATCGCGACGTCTCTGCTCGGACTCGATGCGCTGACGACGGATCGTCTCGCGGCGGACATCGGTGTTGCTTCCAGCTGGGATCGCGGGCTGAAAGTCGTCATCGTCCTCATCCGAATCTTCGTTGCGTGCTTTTCGTCGAGGTGCCTTGGCAGCTGAACGAGTAGCGGGAGCAGCGATGGGGTTGAAGCGGTGAGAACGGGGGACCGAAGCATAGGGGACGCTGTGGACAGAAGAAGGAGAGTGGGTGCCACTGCCGCGGCTGCGCCGACCAGAAGTGAGGCCATCGGAAGAGAGTTCGCCAGCGGAAAGATTGTAGACGGCGGGGGGAGAGATGCCGTTGTCGGGAGGGGTGTAGGGACGACCAGGGGAAGCGGTGGTGTAGTTGGCAGAAGGGGTGTACGAGTACTCTCCGATGGTGTTGGTTAGGTTGAGCGTGTTAAAGTCAAGACGGGGAGATGAAGAAGAAGGACCTGGCACTGAAAAAGAGGTGAACGATAGGCGCGAGGGTGCACGGTCGACTTACAAGCCATGGTAGAGACGCCATAGGGGGACTGTGGGTACTGAAGATAGGGCTCGAGGTTTGAAAGGGAGTCGTAAGTGAAGGGGGCATCCATAAAGGTGGGGCTGCGGGGGTGCTCGAGGAGGGTGGAATCCATGGCGTCGTAGAAATGCAAAGATGAAAGGCGTAAAGAAAAAAGAACTGGAAGGGGACCTGATATAGGGCTCGATGAGCGTTCGGCTGGGTTGTGGTGTACTTACGTGAACAACAAAGAGCCGGCGTTGTCGTCCCAACCGCACAATAGAGCACAAAGGCGAAGAAAAAGAAGAGAAGAAAGGAAAGAAAGAGGCGTCGGGTGAGGAGGAGAAGGTCGGGGGGGATTTTAAGGGAGAGGATGGGGAGGCAGCGCATCTGATCCCGCCTAAATATCGCCCAATGGAGACCCGATATGGTAGTGGGTTCACACAGAGCTGCATATGGGAATTCGGCCTCGTGTGCCGGTGTTTGTAGGCCCTGCAATGGAATGATGGCGGCCAAACAAGGCAAGTGGACCCGAGGGAGTGGGATGAGCCACCCGGTGCCCTATCGAGGTGAAAATGAAACTCCGCACTCTCCCGCGGCTCCGGATGAGTTGGGCAAAGATCCGGAGAGGCCGACCGACCGGCCCGTCCAGACCCCGGTGAGGTCATATGCAGATCCGGTCACACGCCATCAGATGTGACGCTGCCCACGTAATTAGACTTTAAGCAAGCACTCCTTCACGTCGAGTGGCTTCCATTTCAGAAGGTGTGACAAAACATTTGATCGCTTGTCCTCCTGCGCCCAAGTTGGTTGGCGATCTCAGGGAATGGAATCGCTCATATCCGCCATTCCATTTCTTGTAGATACTCGTACACAGTACTAGGATGTTGCTGTACTCAGGGTTGTCCTTCTGGCGCTGCTGCGCGGAATCACCGACTCATATGCCTCCTTTTGACCTTTGGCGCCAAGGAACGTCCTAATTATACCCGCGACCTTGTCCTCCTTTGTACCTCTTGCCGCGTCCCTTGCGTCAGTGTGTCCGATGTCTCTGCGCAGCACTACTTGTATCCCGCTCAGGGTTCGCAGCGCGTGTCCGACGTCACAGCTATCCCATCAAGGGTCTTCCGTACCCTACCCCCAGCGGACACCCGCTCCATCATGAAATCTAGCCACACTCCATTGCAAAATGGGTTATATCATGCGGGGTGACTATGAAAACAGAGTAACGGTATCGAAACAGGTCACTGTGCTAGATCAGTCCTTCGAGAGCGGTCCATCACCATTCCCGCTTCGGCAAACCTTTTTTTCTTCTTTTGATTATTCTCTCCAGCCACGGCTAGCGTGGGCACCCGCAACAACAAGAATAGCTCCCCGCGGGGGAACAAGGCGCAACGCCCTCCTTCCAAAATGGAACGCGCCTTGTTGCTGCAACGGGCGAGTCGTCGTAACGCTCGGGGGTTGTTCCCCCTCGCTTGTTCCGTCGCATGGATGCACAAAAGTATTCGTCAAGAATCAGTCGTTTTAGTCGTCAGAGTATGCCTGCGGTCGTAAAAGCTGGGCATGCATCCAGCCACGGTCGTATAAGATGGAAACGTGCGAAGCGATGATTGGCCGTCGAGAACGTGCAGTGTGAGTCGGTGTTGAGAAAGTGCAAATGAAACTGGGAATGGAGCAAATGGGAGATGGCGAACATGCATCAAATCCACTGGGGATACTGCCAGTCGGGGAAAACGGGGCGCAAAAGAAATCGATATGTATCGATCAACAAGACGCCACGACCGATAATCATCGCGCGGTCTCGGATCGACACGATAAGACCTGGGCAGCTGGCTAGCCATGACAGCCTTGCGGCCGCAAGAAAAGGGGGGGAGGCATGTTGATGTGCGACCAGCGCCGCAAGCTCGACAGGTCCTTCTCCCTGAATTCGCCAAAAGCGGGAATACACAAATACAGAAAAAGTGCAGTGAAACAAGATTGTTAAAAAACCAATGGAAACGGAGAATGGGAGGGGACAAAAAGAAAAAATGAGTGGCGTCCGTTATAGTAGCGCGTTTGATTTGGATGCTGTTCAGTAACCTTCCGATGCGGCCGGGCTACGAGAGTCCTCCCGCGGAGGTTCCTGTCCCTGTACATGCGCCAGAGAGTGACTCGGCATGCCATCTGGCGGAGGAGATAGTGGCCGGCTGTCAATGCCATGCATGTTATTGGCAGGCGATGGTGAGCCCGCAACACCAAGTGAAATCTTTTCATTGACAGCACGGAGACGTTGCACTTCCTGTTCTAGCACAAGCAGACGAGCCTGCATTTCCTGTGTCGACTTTTCGAGGAAGATGATGTGGTTCGTCGCTTGAAAGACACGGATGAGACAAGGGCGCCGACAAGGTCAAGAGACCTACCTCGTTCGAGCAGCGACACCTTGCTGCTCTTCTGGTTTGAAACAGGGAGAACGTCTTTCAATTTCGCATAGCCATCGCGTAATTCGTCTCTGCGCCGCTGCTCAGCCTCAATCCTTTGCCGCCGAGTGGCTTCTTTGCGGGTGTGGGCGATGTTGTCATTCGTAAAAGTGACACCCATGTCTTCGTCGTCTGAATCGTTGCCGAGGTTGAGGGAGCGTCCACGACCGCGTCTGCCGGATGAACTGGTGGGGGATGGTGTCGGGTGGTAACGTAGGGATGTGCGATGTACTAGGCTGGTACCTCGGGATGAAGAGGGGGACCCAGTCCCGCTGCTGTTTCTCGAATGGTGGTAGATACCGTCCGCTGATGTGTCTGATCCTGAAATGGGGGGAGACAAGGGATCATACATGTGAGGCGAGGGCGGAGGGGGAGAGCCTGCAGGCAGGGCCATGGACACATGTTGTGGCGATGAGGTGTACACGGGTGGCGGATATTGATGCGAGGACATGAGGCTGAGATTATGGAACTGCAGGCTCTGATGGAGGTCTGGCGCGGAGAGATGACCTACATACAAAGTACACGAGTCCCATTATCAGATCAACATGAGGTATAGGCGAGTAAAAAACGCGAGGAAGTGCACCCACGCGGATGAGTGGCAGGATGCTGAAGCGGATAAGAGTGCTGGTGCATCTGGTGGTTGTACGCGAGAGAGTAAGAGGTGTCTTCGGCAGGATAATAGCCATAAGGACCTGTCTGGGCGAGATGTGTGTTGTGATCATCGGGGAGGCCTTGCTGGTGCTGATCCATCGTCAAACGGGTACTGAAATGACTCGTGAGAGGAGAAGAAGGAAAGGTTGGAAAACAGAACGCCTTCTCACGCATCAAACACGGACACCCTTCTCGACCTCTCCATGTCTCTCTGCAAAGTGGAGGCCCATGGTCATGGTCACGTGAGTACTACCATCCTCTCCTCCCTCCTCTAATGCCACCCCAGCAGAGTCACGGCCCGGGTCCGGGATGGGCCCCGCCACGCGCACCTCTCGCACCCCACCGACTCGCCAAACTAGCCAATGCACTCGGCGTACCCACCCCCTTGCTGAACACGGTGACCCCGGCCAACCCTTGCTTTGCATCCAAATACTTGCTGCATGTCCTTCCTCCACCCCATCTGCCAAACGAAGTCGACCCGAGTCAGTTTCGCCGTGGCACCCTCGTGACATTGCAGTCCACACTCCAAGCACAGCTCCTCGTCATCGCGAGAGAATACGCTTTACCCAGCACCATCGGAATCCTCCTCTACCTCGTCACATCCCCGCAGACTAGGCAAAACAGCCCCATGCCTTTTGCTTCTCCGATCTGCGACACCGACGGAGGTGAGCCAGGTCCAAGGCTCTCGGAGGAGATTTGGAAACACATCTGGGCAAGAGCGCTTCGTGCGGAACGAGATGAGGTGGCCTTGACTCGAAGCGGGACCCCAAATTCATTTGGTCTCGGTCTGAACGTGGATGCGAGCGCTCCGTCTTTGTTGCGTCCATTGATGACTCCATCGCGTGCAGAGCAGTCACGTCCCCTCGCATATCCACTCACTCCTTCCACTTCCACCGGATCCTATGTGTCAGATAGCCGGTCTCACGAAAAGTCCGCGGCAGCCTCGTTGCTCTCAGAACCAAACACTCCCGATACTTCCCAGTGTTCAGATAACGGACCTCTTGGCATCGAACTTCCCGGTTTACACTCGCACTCGATAATACCCATCCTTGCCAAGGTAGAGTTTGATATTGACAGACGAAAAGCGACATGGTATGAGCCTTGGGTACGCAGTCGGCGTATGAAAAGAACCGAAAGCCGTTCTAGTCACCGTTCCGATTCTCAGTCACGTACCTTCGACTCGAGCAGCTCTGCCGATGAGAAACGAGTGCCGTATGACCTCAAATTGGTTCAGAGAATGCAGAAGCCTCCATTCCTGCGTTCTCATGATTACGACGAACCGGATCAACTAGACAATGGGGAATATACACCTCTCTCAGAATCACCGGACGCCGACGTGGCCGTACGCATAACGTCTTCCATGGGATCTGATCCACTTGGAGATGTATTCGGCCCAGATGCCGACACATGGGCAGAAATACGTGCTGAATCGGACAGCGTGAGATGCAAGGTCAATAATCCAAACGTGGTAGAACTAGCATTGGACGCAACGTCACTCACCACTTTTCCCGAACAGGAACGAGAGGACAGTGGTGATGACAATGACGTCGACGAAGTTCGAGACATTTTACGACGAATGTCCCGTCCTTCGATAGGCGTATCAATTCCAAATTCCAGAGACTCAAAACGGAGGACATCACTTTCCACAGCTATTGCAGGGCGACCCACCCCCTTGGTCCTTGTTCCCAAATCACCGACAAACAACTTGATAGATGAGTCGACAGACACCGAAGGGTTCCACGATGAGGGTTTGTCTCTAGAACTAGAGCAAGAATATCAACGATCGCGGAGCCCTGGGGAAGAGAAACGAGTGGGCACCGTATTTGAGGACCTGGACCTCGGCTTAGATCTGGGGGACGATGACGAGGAGGTTGGTGACTAGTGTCTTGCCCTTGGCCCTCTGGACTGACCATTTGTTATTACAGTACGACGAGAATGACCCTAATGATCGACGGCGAAGTCAATATCTTATGAAAGCGAAACTTGATGAGATTGAGAGGGTGAGTATGATCAAATTGGCTAGCGGGGCATAACCTGACAAGTGTTTTTAGACCCTTGCCCAATTCTCGCCTCGGCAATTGAAGACAGCAAAGCTGGATGAGGATTCAACGACAGCACATCGCCGCAATCCATCAACTGCGTCACAGTTGCGCACACCAGTCGAGTACGTGCGATCTATGACCATTTCTCGGCGCGTCTAATGGACGCCAGGAGCCCATCCGGGCCGAGTCCCTTACGTAATGCATGGCCATCTGTGCCATATGCTTCGGTGACTAGGACTGAAAATGACTCTCCTCTGAAACCTGCAAACCCTTCACCACCAATACTGGCACTGAATGGCATTTCTACTGGCGCTCCCAAGGCTTTCATGCCTACGTCTAGCCCTTCCCCAACTTTACCCACGGAAAGTCAGCTACGACGTCGGGAACTCGAACACGTCATATACCCCATATCTTCTCCCACCCCTCCGATTAATATCGCCTCCGATTCTCCGATTCCCCTCTCTCCAGATCCATTTGGTCGTCATCCATCTCTCTATGAAGCCGACGTTGCACCTGTGCAAAGTTACTGGGACCCTGTGACGCAAAAAGTCTCTTATGAACCTCTTGGTTCAAGTTCATCCATGTCATCGATAGATGACGGTTCAGGATCACACACCTCGGCGACTCCCAGTCGCTTCTCTGCGGACTCATCGGGTGTGGTGGACCAAGGCGACAGGGGTGTCAAGTCGGCTGCACCACTTGTCAGCGTCAAAGGTTTAAAGAAGTTGTGGCGCAGGAGTAAATCATCATCTAACGCGCTTCCTCAACCACCAACACCCGGACGGACGTCGTTCCAGCTCCCTGGTTCGCCACAACCGGCTACTCCGACTGACCAGCTCATGGCACCACCAGTTCCGGGTACATTTACGAGAGGCTTGAATGGGAAAGCGCACGGAGGACAGTTGCAGTTTGATCAAACTTCAAGACCTTCCCTTTCAGGTTCTCGACCAAATATACCAGGTGCCCAGCCTAATACATCTCAAGAGAAACCAACTGTTCGCAAGTCTATACTGAAATCTTGGAAGTCTGTTACGGGTGCGACGTCACAACAGCTGATGAATGGATCCGAGCCTCGCAAGAGCTCGGAGCGACCCATCTCCAATGAGACGATCAAGCCGAGACGGCCAAGTGTCCTAGATAGTGGTATACCACCTAGTCCTCAGCTTCCCGAACAGTATCTTTCCTCCAACCATGTCCGAACAGGGAGTAACTTCCTCGAGCGACAGAAGCCGTGCACGTGGTCAAAGATGGGTCCCGGACATCACTCGTCAGCGTCGCACGACCTATTATCGGCGATCCCATCCGCATGGTCTCCTGTTACCGTACAACCACCAGGGTCTGCATCTCCGTCTCATCTTCAGTTCTCCACTTCCCGAGATTCGCAAGCAGGTAGCTGGACGAGTTCTGAGACGTCACAGTTCGAGGCCATTCCGCAGAAAGTCCATCCGAATCTGACCTACCCGTACACGATGATCGGCCACCAGTAGCTAATGTTTGGTTTGTTCGCACCAGTTTCCTTGACGATACATTCCGGTTGACTTGATCATCATATATTTACTTGCACTCACGAACTGGACCCTCTTGGAGCGTCTCTTCTCCACATCTCATACATCCACATATATCTGCTAGATCTTGCTTGCTTTGCTCTGTTGTTATTCCCTTAATTCCGTCTATTTCTCATCCACATTGATCCATGACATTGACACCCCTGAGTGCATGCTTGACGCGTGCCCAGCTCATACACGCCACATCGCACCCTTCTGACGACGACCCTGGTACGCCCATCAACGGAGCCGTGACCGACTCTCACGTATACCCCCAAAGACACTGAAATCCTGAAATTATCCGCGGGATGTGTCGCGCCCTAGAACGTGCTCCGGCCAGCTTTTTGATTTCGGACCGTACTAGAAGACACGGTCAGAATATACAATGACCGGTGGTCGGTGATCGGTACGGTGCATTGCAATAAACCTACATGAAACCAATGAGTACGGATGATTTGTGTCAACACGTACATCAGGCAAACACGTTTAACCTGCGGAAATGGGTTCCTGGTCCAATCCAAAAGGTAACCATGTACACGGAATCTGGTATTGTCAGCGCTGTGCAAACAGGAATAGTTGGCAGAAAACGATTGGAAGATATGTCTTGACAAGTGTCGCCGCCATGACATGGAATTAGCTTACATAAGCTAATATTGTCAACAGTCACGGTGAGCTGCCAGCACATCATATACCTACTGACTCTCCTCGAGACTCGCTACTAACGTGTTTCAGGGACTCGCGCTACACTCTGACGCGGCCACGTCGGCGATGACTCACTGCATGTCCGCTGGTGAAGTCCATGGCGGACTGGGCCTCATGCCAACACAGGGACTTTATGCAGTGTAGGTGCAGTTTGGTAGCCACGTCAATGATGACTCACTAGATGTTTGCCAGCACCGTCCATGGGAGACCAGGCCTCATGGCGGGTGCCGCACCGCGCAGGAACAAAACGGAGCCTTCTTAATGACCTCCATCACTCACTTCCCTATTCTTCTGAGCTTCTTTCGAGTCTGTGCCCATTCTCCACCATGATTTGGGTGCTACTACCTTTACTTGGCGTGCTCGTGGCGTCGCTGTTGGCGAATCGTGGATGGCATACAACCATTGCTTCTAATCCTCCGTTTCCATTGTTTGCAACGTCAATCAATACTTCTGCAGTCTGTCTAGAGATTGCATCGTCAGTCTCGGATGCATCGGAAGTCTTCTTTGGTGGTCCGAGACTTTGCAGTGACTGTAGTGCATCGTTGACACGCGTTTCGACAGGAACGGAACCCTACCCCAAAGACATTGGTCATTTTGCTAGCTCGAGCACCCAAGAGTCAATATGTTCGTTTGAGCCCGGTACTGCGGAAGACATTGGCATCGCTGTAGGCGTCCTTGTCTGTGCCGAGCGCGCTCCTTCTCATGTCCCGACAGCTTCAGATCTTGGGAAAGGCTAGGTGTCCGTTTGCCGTCAGTCTGAATGCCTGTCCCCTTTTATACTTGCCATTCACCCGGAATCCATCCTGCACAGGTCAAGGGTGGCGGACACTCCTTGAACCGAGGCTTCTCTTCTACCCCCGGCGTACACATCGCGATGTACCGTTTCTCAAATGTGACGTATGACAGTGCTACACAGACAGTCACAGTAGGAGCCGGTATGATTTGGGATGACGTCTATGCCGCTCTGGAGCCATATGGAATGAACGTCGCGGGGGGTCGGGTCTCGGGTATTGGCGTGGCTGGCTTCACGCTCGGTGGAGGTAAGTTGGCCGGTTTATGCATGCTCAGGCTGTGGGTCAATAAAACGGGCGATCTCATGGACGCATAGGGTACTCTTGGCACGCGAATCAACATGGTTTGGCTATTGATATGGTGGAAGCATTCGAGCTCGTACTGCCAAACGGTACTTTAGCGAGCGTCACTGCCTCCCAGGCGGATCTCTTTTTTGCATTGAAGGTATGCCCTCCTGTGCATCAAACTGTTGAGTTGCATATTAACTTGTATGCAGGGCGGATTCAACAACTTCGTAAGTGCACGTACATCCGGTAATGACTCGGAGGCTAAGTTGTCACAACGTAGGGTATCGTGACGCAGTTCACGTTCAGAACGTTTCCACAAACGCAAGTTTGGGTAAGTGACTTCATCCACATCCCAGTTTCTCAAGTCAACAGCACGTTCGGCTACTCCACTGACAGGGTGGTACCATAACCTACAATAATCCCGATCAGTTGACGAAAGCAACTGCTAAATTTGCAGCGAACAATACAGATCCCAAAGCTAATATGATCGCTACATACGGGTACATGCAAGTGGGGAACGTGAGCCAGGTAAGGATGGGACTCGATTCCCATTTGACCACACGTGGCTTTGCACGCTGTACCGCACCTGCGTGTACCTCGTGAAAGCTAAACTAACTAACCGACAGCCGGTTCATATTGCTGTCTTGTTCTACAATGCGCCATCACCACCCACTGGTCTGTTCGACGACTTTTTGACTGACGACAGCAGTGCGACAGTCTTCACCCGATCGTTCCTATCACTTGTTCACTGTTCGAATGCGAATGCGACCTGGGGTCTACGGTGAGGTCACCTTGTGCTTTACACGTCAATCACTCATGCTAGTAGTGCATCCTTTCATACGATATCTGTGCTTGCGTACCCCGAAGATCTTTTGCAGATGATGCTCGATGAATCCGTCGTAAGGTCCTGAATACATGTCCTTCCTCGTGCCCTCACACCTTCCCGATCATTTAGTTGCAGGGAACCACACTTCCTCTAAACTTTGGCTATGTCAGCCTAAGCGCCGAACCTCTCTTACCAGATGTCTATAGCCACACCACATCACCATCCGCATGGCCTCCCACGAGAGCCCTGCCGTTCTCTCCCGTCAGTCTCCTTTTTGGATGGACTGGCGATGGAACAACCGATGACGCGATAATCCGAGGGATGGAGGAAAGCGCAGCCAAGCTTCGGGCAAACATTCAACAGACGGAACATCTACCTCTGTATGGAAATTATGCCCTTTCTGAAACGCCCCTCGGAGCGATATACGGAGAGAACTTGGAAGAATTGACAAAGATAAAGGGGATCGTGGATCCTGAGAACGTGATGGGACTCGCTGGCGGGTTCAAGTTTTGAAAGATTGGGTGAAGGCCTCGGACCTGTCCCGTTATTTAGTACTATGATATTGCATCCCTAGTCGTAAAGTTACTCGTATGTGGGCCTACTTCTCGTCGTCTAGTTTCGATCGATTTTCCTACCGAGAGACAATCGGACCTGGTCATTGGTTGTGCGAGAGTTGGTGTGACTCGCGGACTCCGCTCACAGTGGACATTGGGATTAAACCTTGATGACAATTTGATTTGACTTGCGAGAGCGAGAGGAATATTTCCAGGTCCGACAATAACGACGAGCATCCCTACGTACGAACGAGGCCTTGCGGACGACTTGCAGGGATGATGGTCGATCTCAAGACCGCGCGTGCATCGTGGTTAATCCCATGCTGGCGGGCAAGTTAAAAAGTCTTGAGCGTAGTGATCCCAGTGACTCGGGGTTCATTCCAGGAGGGATTCAGCGAATCAGCTGCAGCCTGTCAGAGGGAAGGCGCGTGTGAGCGACGAGGCAACAAGGAGTACCTATTGTCTCTCGACCAAAAGTGGGCAAGCCATGGTGACACTGCCTTCCTCACACGCTAGCCGTGCCTGCGGAATACGGCAAATGCAGAGGAGAGGGAGGATGATAATACGGGGTTGAGTTGTCAATGTCTCGTGCGCTCCCACGAGTTATCAGCGCCAGCCCACTTAGGGGTCCGATGTTCACCTCCATGGCCCTTGAATCACTCAAAAAGTCTGGAATCCCAGTCATTGATCTGTGCCGCCTGCCGTCCGCCTGCTGGTCCGGCATGCGTGATACCCAGGACCTGCGTGTCTTTAGGGTTTGTCCAGGGAGACCCTGGGTCCCAAACACCAAACCGAATACTCTCTCCACACTGTACCCCTAGCTTGGGTGGTACCTCACAATGCTTTCGCTCACACTCGACCATCTTCCACGGCCAAGGCCTGTTGGAACATTTCGTGGGCATAGCGAGATTGTATGGTCCGTCGTCTTCCTTCCAAACGGGAAAGAACTCGCTAGTGCCTCCAGCGACGGTTCCATTCGTCTCTGGGACCTCGCCAGCGCATCTGAAGTAATTCTTGGAAACACCAACGGAGCGGTCTTCTGCCTTGCTTTATTCCCCGACGGAAGGCATCTCGCTAGTGGTGGCCTTGATAGATCCGTCAACCTCTGGGACATTGATGTCTTCGAGGCAGTCGACGGTCCTTGGAAAGGCCATACGGCCAGTGTCAGATATCTAGACGTCTCAAGTGACTGCCGCTACCTCGCTAGTGGATCATTCGATCATAACGTCAATGTTTGGGATACCGGAAGCGGACGAATCGTGCGAGACGAGACCTACCTAACTGGCGACAAGGAGATCAACTGCGTCAAGTTCTCGAAAAAGGATAGCAGGTTACTCACGGGTTCAGGGGATGGTTGTCTCCGCATCTGGGATTGGGAGTCAGGCAATTTGCTCGTCGGACCAATGAAGGCAGACGACACGCCGATCTGGGCTGTCGCCTGGTCACGAGATGAAACCCAGATTCTCTCTGGCTCAGGCGGTGGTGTCCTTCGGCGGTGGCAAGTGTCGACAGGCCGTACTGTCGGCGAACCGGTGTACGCACACAAGAGCATCATTTACTCCTTGTCCATCTCCAATAATGGTGGCTGCTTGGCAAGCGCCTCCAGCGACTGCACCGTCAAGATATGGAACGCCACGACATTTGAAGAGATGGCAATACTAGCGCACCCTGACGAAGTCAATTGCATCGCTTTCTCGACAGACGACCGACTCTTAGCTACAGCATGCAGCGACTCCTTGGTCTATATTTGGGAGTTGCCCCATGCTAGCTTGGATTCGGGTCTCGTGATAGATAGGGAAGGTGATGGTACTTCGTTGCTTGAGGTAAGCCTTGCCAGTATAGTGATGAGAAATACTATAGTGAACTGCTATTAGCGACCAATGGTAATTCCCTCGGAGGATGACTTCGCAGTAGAGTATGGCGGAGTTACCGAGAGCAATACGGAAAGGTTGAGAGAAATCTTGAATGTGGGTCGGACTTCTATTCGTCGGTTGGTATTGAAGTCCTAAGTCTCATAGCAGGCGCAAACACAATCCCACTCTCCAGAGGGTATAGACCACGACAAAGAAGGACAGGTAGAGGATGTGATACATACCATCGTAGAGAAGAAGCGCCGCCTCAGCTTTATGCACAGTCACCCCCGATGCCGAATAGGTAGTATCGACCATGTGCAAGAACCAAAGCAGCCGAGACGCACACTGTCGCAACTGATCAAAGGCGTAATTGCAAAATCGTACAAGGTACCCAGTTACGCACAAAAAACTTGCCTTCTTGTAACATTCTCTGCGCAGTTCATATCCAATCTGTGGTGATTTCAGCGGTTGATCATGCAACGCTTGGTCTATTTGCGTATCAAGGCTCTCCCGAAATGCGCCCATGTATTGTTCTTGCTTTGTGATTCGTTGATTATTTGCGTGTTATGGGGCGATGTTCGCTTCCGTATGAGCGCTTCGATGGCAAGAAGCGCTGCAACGGTGAACGTAGGAGTGAGCTATACGCACCTCAGCCCCATGGGATATACCGCCCCATAGAGTACTGACTTTGGTACTGCTTGGACTACTGCATCCGGAGGGCATGCCGCAGATTGCGTATTATACAACTGTAATATCATGTCAGTAGGAATTACATTAATATTAGTGTCACCGGTGGCGAGTCTCGCGCCCATTGAGTATGACATCAGTACCCAGGGTCTACAATGGAATCTGCAATGTCAGGTGCAATCTGTTGCAGTCTGCTCTCGATGACAGCATTCAACCCTATCTGTATCAGGGGGTAGATTTGATAGGGGAAAAAAGTATGGTCGGCATACCATACGTTCTTTCCCCAACAGATGGCCAAATTCTGCCAGCCGATCCTCAGAAGACAGATCCAGGATGGTGTCGAGTGACTTGTTGTACAGCATCACGAAAGCTGCGAACGCATTCATACCATGCACACCGGCGAGGATAGACTCTCCCTGGGATAAAGCGGCACCAATGGCACGTGCAGCACAGACCTTCGGACACGATCAAAACACGTACTTCTCGTTCCTCCTCTTCCAACCATTCCCTATCGTCCCACTGTACTCCATAGCCTCGTTCCATTGACACTCTGCATGCCTCCTCTCCAAAACACCTCACGAATCTTGCAGCTTCTTCGACGTCGTTCGCAAATGCCCAGGTAACTCTGCAACCTGGGTTCATAGTGCCGCAGCCTTCCGCGATCCCCAAGTTTCGCTTGAGCTTCTTGATAGCCTTGCATATCGGAGGGGTATAAGCGCATGGTGTAGGCCTGGTAACTTGCGAATGATCAGCCCTATAACTTTGTGCGCTTGGGAAAGCCTCGAAGATTGCGAACAGGTTTAAGTAACGCCATGATTCACCAGAGATTCGTTCGACCGTAGCCTCAATACTTGCTGGTAGAGCAAGCAGTGGCACGAAAAGCACGCCAAAATCTGGATCAATGATGATATCGGTCCCACCAAGATCATAGCGTTCGACAAGAGTAACTCGGCAATGATGACCCTGCAGCTCACGGACTAATGCACGCTTCTGGATGACGTTCATAGAAACGAGGTAACGGTGGAGCACTGCGGCAGGAATCCAGTGCCCGGGGAGGTGAACCGTGTGTTGATCGAATATGTCATCGGGAGCGGCTCGCGGAGCTATTTGGTTGGGAGTATCTGTCGTTTGATAAGGTGTTGGTGCATCATTTCGGTTCTCGGAATCCTGTATAGTACTCGATGCGACCTGGTTGCGAAGGCCGATAAATGTCGAGAACAGATCCCT
Organism: Xerocomus spinulosus; assembly: GCA_038094075.1. NCBI lineage: Eukaryota > Fungi > Basidiomycota > Agaricomycetes > Boletales > Boletaceae > Xerocomus > Xerocomus spinulosus. Next base: position 6,599 of record JBBPTN010000142.1, on the reverse strand, counting down.
AGGAGATGCCGAAACTAGATCGCCTAGTTTGCGCCGCTTAGATAGCCTAGAATTTGCCTCATCGAGTCCCCCTGTTGGGATGGGGTCATCTTGGAGACGCTTGACACGGTCACCGTTGAGGGTTGGTGCGGGCACATCTTGAACTTTTAAATGCGTGAAACTATCTGAGGACTCCAGAAGCTGACTTTGCGACACAAATGAGAGTGGCTCGAAAGACGGGGTCTCGGACACAGGGAATTCAAAGTAATAACTCCAGTCGTCTTGCTTCTCCGGGGAATCAGGTTGATTGCCGGTCGGTTGGTGGCCGCCTACATATGATGGCGGTACATTTTCCTTGTCTTTGCCCTGGTTAACTGTGTTTCCATGTGGCGCATTTACATCGCATAGTGAATGGACCTGGAGTGGGCCCAGGAGATGTGGAACGAAGGGTCCGCTGGCTGAATGGCTGACGCTACTGTCCATGACGTCGATTCCAGAATCATCGAAAGTAGAGCGGCAATATTCTGTGGGACCAAATGAGATTCGCGGGCTTTGGTGTTCTTCATACTGAGACAAACGTTGATCCCGTGCCGCTACGTCCTGATGTCCGTCGTCGTGAGACCACTGCGTAATATGCTGTTCTGTGTCCAAGTCGTCTTGCACCCGGCTGTCTGCGTCAAATAGAATTTTCGCGCTCGACGCTCTCAGTCTCTCTCGATGCGTGAGCAGGTACATAGTAAGATCGGTTTCCTCTGTTCGCTTCGGGGTAGGGCTCGCTCCAAACTCTTCGCATCCACGTGGAATACTCGGAATTAAATCTGATTGAGCTTCTTCGGCCGACGTTGGAGGGAGGTCGAGAAGGATTTGAATTCTTGCTTTGTACTCTTCGTCGAGGTATCCTGGTACTTCGTCCCCTGGTTGGATAGATTTTGCGACTCCTATAACGTCCTCGTCGGTTGGGATCATTTTTCCAAAGTTGAACGGTCTAGAAAGTACGTAATGTATAAGCAGCAGGGAAAGAGCCAAGACGAAAAGATCTTGGGGGACAAAAGAAAGTAAACCTGCCTCCATGAAAGGTCAAGTGCTAGAGGCTTTATTCCCTTGACTGGCCTTAGAAATGATGTAAGACAGAAGCCGTTGGTTCCGAGAGTAGCAATGTCAGGGCGACCGAGCTCGTTTGTTGGTGTGACAAAGGTACGCATTCCTTTAGGGAAGAGAGAGGGCTCCCTTGGATGTGCTGTCGGAGGTGGCAGATTTGGGACTAAATTCTAGGTCAGTATGCACATCGACGGACAGGGGCCAATAATAGTTATCGAGAGAAGTCCGCACAAGCCCCCAAACGAGCTTCGTGAAATACACGACCTGCTTAATTGATGTAATTATATTCAGCTTACCATCCATAAGCATGATAGCTTTGTCGTCCAGTTTCTCTTCTCTGATATAAAAAAGGGGATCCTGTGGCGCGGAGACGTAAATACTGGCGACTGCGTCGTCGAACGGCTGTCCCCCAAAGTTCTCGGCAAAATTAGCAAAGGCGGCCGAGGTCTTCTCACTGGCTTGTTCCTCAAAAATAGATAGAGGCTGTCCAAGTAGCGAATCCGAGGCGTCTCGGCCAGGCGAGAGGGGGTGAGGAGGATGCATGCCAGACTTGACACCTTCCAGCTGGGGTGTGATCAATTGAGCCTGCGCCATTGGGATAGGAGCGGAGATGAAAGACGTGATAAAGAAGCCTGGACTTGACATGTCATGGGGTTAGAGGGATCGTATGAGATATTTATTCACGGGAAAAAAATGAACCATAGGAGAAACGGGCTTTCAACTAACCACCTTGCCGCCGAAAGCAAGTCAGCGTTATCACTTGCGTTTGCGCGTTCATTCGCAGACGGGTTTTTGTGTCCGAATTTGCGTATGCGGGGGATTTCCACTTCGTCTAATACACCCTCTCAGCATCACGACGGGGGAAAGGGCTTGGGAGTGCAGCGTACCCATTTTGGCAGCCGTGAGTGATGTTGCAGGCGAGCCAGAAAGGGATTTGTTCCATAATTCATCAACCCCGCTCCCATCTGAAGAACATGGAGAGCGTGGACGTGGCGAGGAAAATGTTAACGTTGCTAGATATGACCGAAGTGAGTTCCTGTCTGTGTCCACTAAAGCAATGTGAACCCACACCATCCGCTGACGACCTTCATATGGTGACTATTGATGTCACCGTCTTCACTATCTATCAACTCCGATGACGCATCCTGAACCATAGAAATCAGGTCGGAAAAACGAGTTGGATTGTTCATGCCGCTATTCGTGTCGCCTCTGACGCCTCCGTGAGTGGAACACCTCCGTGCGACCCGGGAAAACAGCGGAGGAGAGTCCAACCTGGGAAGTCGCCGGGGCGGTGATTGGTGGTTCAAAAATTCGGGCACGTTAGGTGTATCCTCGAAGCGATCAACGAATTTCCCTTTCATAGAAGGAAGTAAAACTGATTGGAGCAACGGTCGTGCACGTGCACCAGTGGCATGATCGAGCTTGAGGCGTAGATCCCTGAGCGTCGGTTGTGAGCACCGCGTGAAATGTCAGCAGGAGAGGTGGAACAGACAAGATATCGTCAATAGGAAGTGTAGGTAAATCCTCTGTGCTCTGTACTGGGACCATGTCAAGGCCGAGATAAGCAGTTAAAGTAGAATTAGAGCAAGGAATGGATGCTCGATAATCTGTGGCGCCGGGTTTCGGGGTTTCGTGCACCGCGCGTTTCGAGAGAATGGGAGAAGATACAGGTTTGCACATCAAGGCTAGTTTCACGTCTGACACACACATGAAACGTGGTCAAAGCACGCATGTATGCGCGGGAGAAACGTACAATTGTCTTCTTCATGCCAGCATTTTTCAGTCCGGAGATCTCGCGGGTTGAGACGAGGGAAAAGAGTCCGAAGATAAGTAACGTGTCCCATTGGAGTGGTCCATTTCTCTTCCGGTGGGGTGAGATCAACAGAGTCCAGGGAGGGTATCAGGTGTTCGAATGGATCTGTAGGGAGGAAGATGGACGTGGCATCTGCCATTGGCACATACTCGAGTGTTTGAAGGAGAAGCTGAATGATTGGATCCATGTGCGCTCAGAATGAAGAGAATGAATAAAAACTTACTTCCTCAACGGCTTTCTCGGTAAACGCGACATGGTCGGATGTGAGGTGAACGCGCACGTAGGGCAGGAGGACCTCGCGGATGTGTCTGCGCAAACGGAGTTCGTTGGCCGAGTTGATGTTGAACGTGCGAGGGTCCATCGGGCAAGTTCCAGTGGGAATAATTTTCCACTGGCTTCGTCTCCAAATCAGACACAAGGTCTCTAACAAATCCAATAATGATACGTCCGCGATCAGAGCCATATCAATCAAATATTCCTCTGCTGGCAATCTAACCGAAGAGTCAACCGAGCCATCAAGTCACACCCCTCGTTTACGCATCGATACGTGGCGGTGGGACCCGGTAGAGGTGCAAGAATGGGCCGGCGACAGTAAAATTCATATGATATTAGCGGGTGCCCAAGATGAATCGAATGGACAACGATTGACGTAGGACAAGCCAAAGCCGTTCCCACAACCGACAATAACTATCTTCCCGAAAAGAAAAAGGCGTCAGTATCGCGAGTGAGTCGAAGAAGACAAAATCAAGGGTCAGATAAATGGGGTGTGTTGTAACCATGTGTATGTCTACAATAAATTCGCGATTGTTCATCACCGCAGCCAATAATGGGGTTTGAGCAAGTAAATGAAACTTACCTCTCTGCCCATGCTCAAAGCTGGGATAAGTTGCTCATCAAATACAACGTCAGAGAAACCAAAGAAGTTGTCGCAGGACAAGAGATGGGTAAAGTTTTCCGTAGGGTCCACCTTGTTTGGTTTTATTTGCGATTGTAGAAGAAGTAAAACCCCGAGACAAATTGTCATATCGCGGGTTTGAGGTTTCAATTAATATGCATCACGTACGCTGGCCCCGTACTCAGACGAGTCAAAATTTTCCATTGGATTATGGGTAGAAGTGAAACACAGTACAAGAATAATGGCCAAGTTCTTACATGTCTAGTGTACGATATTTACTCTATCGATGCAGGGGGTCCGATACGCGTGATATGGATCTGTATCTCCAGGAAAAAAGGTGATGCGTGAAATATGTGGTACTATACAATCTATGTCCGTGCTTCGAATAATACGCTCTTGTGCGGGGATTATGCTGAGAGGAAACGCTCCAGAAAAGATACGCTCGTGTGGACGGCGTATGCCAGGGCAATCGGGGTAGCGACTGCCAGGAGTACAAAGGCAGACATCAAGTTCGTAGGAAGAGGTTTGAGAGAGTATCGTGCAGCTGTGAAATTTATAGAGGTTAGATTAGGTTAGAAATGGACAGTAAGGGACATGCCTGTGGTTGTGGGGGAGGATGGCGGTGGAAAATAAGTGACCTTGGTGGGATGAAGGGTCGAACGAGCGAGTATGTCATCATGAACGGCAAGGTCGAGTTGGAGTTGGAGGCCAGCGAGAGTGACTGCGGAGATATCTGGATCGCCGGCAGATATGGATAAAGGGGTGATTAAAACGTCGTCATCGAATTCCCAGTTTCTGTGTGACACAGCTTGCACGGCAGTCCAGCCAAACGTGGAGAGCACGCGAGAAACAAAGGTCTCAAGATCGGTATTGCTGGCAATCCGCATGTTCGCGTAAGGGAAAGATGGATCTATGGAGGTATAAGCAGCGAGGGTCTGTCGGACGTGGGTAAGGAAGTAAGCGGGAGGTTCTTTGTCACCGATGGGGGGACGTGGAGGAAGATCTAGGTCGAGACACGCGTTGTCGACGCGGGTTGTCCTCCAAGACGGGGGTGTTGGAGGGAGACTGACAGCCGTGCAGCGACAGCCCCGCCCTGCTCGCACGACCGGCCAGTCAGCTACGTGAGGACCATATACGTGCGCATAGTAAGATTTGCAGTCGCTACAGAGCGCAGCGAGCGAGGACGAGAGGGAAGCGTGGAGAGAATCGACGAGTGCGTGGGCGATGTGCACACGAAGATGAGTGCGAATCAGAAGGTGCAGCTCAGATGGGAGGGGGACGGGGAAAGGAAAGGGGACGTTGCTGGCGATGGCGGGGTGGATGAGAGTGAGGATAGCATGCGTGAGGGAGGTACGGGATGTGCGAATGGATGGCATGAAGAGGAGGAGGAGGAGGAGGAGGAGGGGTATGCTTAAATAAATGGGACATCGCGAGGAGTACGGAGATGAGATTCATCACGATCTCAATAGAGAAGTTCATCCCATCGAAACCCTAACCCCAGATTAGGTTCATCTCTCTCACCATCATGTTCGTCCTCCGTCATCGGCTTCTCCCCTCCGTACGGTCCATCTCGACTTGTCTACCGCTGAACCCACCCGAACTCACTACAGAGTCTGCCGAGTTTGACGCCCGTGTCGCTCACCTCGCCGACTACTTTTCGCGACCTCGCTTCGCCAACATCTCCCGCCCCTACACCCCGCGCGATGTCGCCCTCAAACAAGGCTCTGCTCCCGTCCTTCCCCTCCCTGCATCCCTTTTGGCCGACAAGCTGTTTCGCTTGTTGCAACACGCCAGCGCGAATGGTCTGCCTATTCACACAATGGGTGCCATCGACCCTGTCCAGATGACCCAGATGGCAAGTCACCAACAGGTCGTCTACGTATCTGGCTGGGCTACTTCCTCCCTTCTTACCACAGGAAGTAACGAGGTTGGTCCTGACTTTGGGTATGCACCACTCCGTGTTCCACCCCCACCTTACTCACACTACCAAGTGACTATCCATACACGACAGTTCCGAATCAGGTACAACGTATATTCCGCGCTCAACAACTGCATGACAGAAAGCATTATGACGAACGCATGTCCGCTTCCCCGGAGGCGCGTGCAACGATGCCATACATCGACTACCTCCGTCCCATCGTCGCGGATGCTGACACCGGGTATTCTGCCTTCTCTCATTTCGTTGCGACAAACCACTTACAACTTGCTAGTCACGGTGGGCCTTCTGCAGTCATGAAGCTAGTCAAATTGTTCGCAGAATCAGGTGCTTCTGCTATCCATCTCGAGGACCAACTTCACGGTGGAAAAAAGTGCGGCCATCTTGCAGGAAAGGTCCTCGTACCTCCATCCACCCATATATCCCGTCTCGTAGCTACTCGTTTCGCTCTCGATATGTTGGAATGTCCCATGTTGGTAATCGCGAGAACCGATGCCGAAAGTGGGAGACTTCTCAGCTCAAGCGTAGACGCCGGAGATCATCCGTACGTTATGATTTTCCATATTTTTCGTCCTACAATGATCTGCATGTAAACAGATTTATTCTGGGTACCACTACACCCGGACAACCCCTTGCCGAGGCGCTCGCAGGTGCAGTCGACGCGACCGATGCTGCGCGTATCGAGAAGGAATGGGATGCCACTCATCCGCTGATGACATTTGACGAAGGTAGATCTACCTTCTTTCGCACCACATACAACTGACGTACGTCCCGAATCAGCCGTTAGACAAGCGCTTCAAACCACGCCTTCCATATCCTCGCCCGTATCTGTTTTCGAACATTACAAATCCCGTGTCTCTGGAAAGTCAAACTCAGAG
>JBBPTN010000141.1:0-43389 GCA_038094075.1 Xerocomus spinulosus | reverse complement strand
CACAGTGCGCGGCGTGTGGGGGTACAAACGTGGTAGGTTGGGTACAAACGCGGCAGGTTGGTGTACAAACGCGGCGTGCGGCACGCGGAACGCGGTCACAAATAAATGTGCAAATATAACGCCATATTTCGGGACTACCCGGCTGCCGAGCCCGCACCCAGCTTACGGTCCACCCAGTGAGATCGAATGAGGTTGGTACTACAGCTTTGCTTTGCAGGATTTCTGTTCCACTAGGACTTGGCGATTCGCAGCATCGCTTGTGGTTCCGTTCTGCACAGGTGGAGCGCGGGTCATCCGTGCGCCCGCTGCCATCTATAGCTCGAGTCACACACAACACAGCGATACCGTCTCCGTCCGATATCCCAGCCCGCGTTCCTTTTGCGAACACCACCATGGCAGGCCCTTGGGATGCTTGGGATCCGGACATGCCCCAACTTGTGGACGCGAACATGACCTCTCAACCTTGGTGCAGTATTCCACCCCCTCCTGGCGCCGCGATGATGAACAGTGGTCCACCACCTCACACGGCACCGCAGAGTACACAATACCCTTGGAGCACACCACTTTCTCAGTAAGTGTCATGCACTGCACGCGCTCTACTACTCTTCTCATACGATGTTATCAGATATACCTTTCCTGCCCCACAGGACCCGTATGCTACATGGCGCAGATACCAAGATACAACACCTCATCAGCAAAATTCAGCACCGAGTCCTTACATTCCTGGCCAGCCTTTGCACCCAGAGATGCCACCACGCAAGCCGATTCCTCAGTCTCGTAGAACCCAGAGCATGCCTAACCCGCAGCCAAGCTCTTACCAAAGACCGAATCCCGTTCACAAGCATTTTGAATGGTCGACCCAGGGCGATCTTTCGCCACTGGACCTCCCGACGGGGATGCCAGATACCCATCTATACGCGCCACGTCCCCCACAGATGAATACCCCTTCCTCAACCATGTCACGCTCTGATTCTTCGAGTTCTTATATCCCACCTGGCATGTTCCACGAACGCCCCCAACAGTGGAGGCACGATTTCAGATTCAAATCCGGGTTTGCCTCCATGTTCCGCACTAGGTCCAATCCCTTGCGGAGCGTAGACGGTCAGTGATCACTCGTGTTAATGACCCCGAGCCCATATTGATCATACGCCGTAGAGTTTGTCGATAGTGCCAAACTAGATCTTCATCCTTTCCTCTGCCACAGCAAGTCCCGCCCGCTTACGATATATGACTTGCGCCGCGAACCCCTGACGCTCATATTCCGAGAATTGAACCTTCCCCCTTTTGCGGACGACATGGACCATTCTGTCACCCACCCACCCACCAAGTACATGCGAATCTACCACTCACGTCTGCCGTGGTATATCGACATTAGAGCGAGTGGTGCATCGTATATTTCATTGGCAGACTTTTTCCAACAGCTGTTCGCCGCGCTGAACAGCTCCGTATCCAAGTACGATTATTACAATAACGAACTGGATGACGAGGACAGAGACGTCCTCAGGCAGGCGTATCTTGAACGCTGCCGCACTCAGGAAGAGCGCATGCAAGGTGTGAAACGTGTCGATTTTCTTCGCGGAAAATTCGAGTGGTTAGGATTGGCGGCGGGCAAGAATGGGATGTGGCGCTTGAAGTCAGCCTAGGGTGTTGGGTACGATTATCATTTCGTTCACGATCTCGCTCTATTCGATTTGTAGGTGTTTTGATGCCACGATCTCGCTCATGTATCCACAAAACGTCTCTTGATTCATACAATAGTTACACAAAAGGGTATCTTGAACTAGCGCAGGGGTGCTTTGCCAGGTGTACACCAACCGGGCCATTTTCTATCAGCGGCGAACCCACACAACCTTGGCACATCGTCCACCCACAACCGCACCACCGGCACCCGCTCCTCTTCTGGGCCATCATACTGCGCAACAAACGCCCTCGATCGCCGATCGAGCATAAACTCGCTCGCGACGTCCCCACCGATATGCAGCTCACACAACCGGATCATCGTGTGTACGACCCCGTCGAGCGCACGCTCGGTACGTCCAATCACAAGGCTCCCCCAGAGCTCGAGTGGCGGAAGCGCCACGTCGCGCACCGTCAAATACACCACCGTCCGCGCGATCGCACGCAGAAACGCAACGAGCCCTGCGTTGGTCACGCCCGTGACCCGATCGAGCACGACGCGCTCGAGCGCACTGGCCGAGGGCGCAAACAGATGTGCGAGGTCCCGATCGGCGAGGTGCGAGCGGCTGAGCGTGAGCTGGGTGAGCGTGCATGCGGGTGGGCGGAGCGCGAGGCGCCAGAGGCCGAGGACGTCCAGACCCGAGTGGACGTGGTGGAGCTTGAGCGAGGTGAGCGCGGGCCAACGGGCTAGGCAGCGTGCGAGTTGGACAACGCTGAGCAGGCGTGTGCGCGACTCGGACGGCAGGCGAAGACGGCGGGAATGAATGAAGGCGCTCGGCGGAAGGGGTCGTTCCTCGGCCGGGCCAAGCGAGAGGGTCTGTAGCCCGCTGAGCTCGTGCAGGACCGCAAAGAGCGCATCAGACTGGGATGAATCGAGTTGTCCGAGGTGCACACGCTGCACGTGCTTGGTCGTTCCGAGGATTGAGATCAGCGCCGCTGTGAATCTCGACTGCAGGCGTGGCTGCCGCAAACGGTGTCGATTGCGGCGGTGAACATGTAACACGTCTTCATCTTCCCAGTCTGCCGGCCTTCCAAAGTTGTCCGTTGTGAGATGGCGGAAGCTGTGACCGAGCACTGGCTTCGAGCGCACGGCCTTGGCGAGTGCATACACATCCACACACGGTCGCGGATGGCTCCGCCTGTCATCCTCGGAAAAGGTGAGACGGGCGTGGAGGACGTCCATGGCGCATGCCCAAGAGCGGCAGACTTGTGCAAACGATAAGAGATCGTCATGCCATGTGTGACGAAACTCGACGTCTTTGAACGTCTTGATGAGTAGTTCAGTGGGGAGGCCACCATTGGTGATCCTCGATCGTGTAGAGGCGGGCGGAAGCACGCGTAAGATACGCGTCGTGATGTGCTCGATCCAAGAAGTGGGATGGGTCGGTACGAAATGCTCCTCGAGGGAGCCAGATACATTTGGAGTGCAGAGCAGAGTCGAATGGGTGAAGGAAAGTGATAGAGAGAGCGTATCAGACGTCAGCGCGTGTTCGTGCTCGAGCAACACGCTGATGGAGTTGTGACTTAACTCTTGAAAGCTCTCTGGGGACCGAAGAACGAGAGTCCCAAGAGATGATCTGGACGTTCCTTGTCCGACCACCACTTCGAATGCAATCGTAAGCTTCGGGAGAGTAGACACATTGGGAGGTGGGTTTGAAACATGTCCTCTGAGCGCATGGATGACCGAATCATGTTGTTGAATGTCCTGGATGCGCGACCATGAGTAAAACCATCATCTTGATCAAACCAGACGTACCCAGACACTTCCAGATTGAACACCATTTGGCGACCCATTGACATGGTATACGAGGATGCGTGCAGTGGAAAAAAGGTGCCTTGACTCGCCATCGAACACTACGAGGAGGGTGGTCTGCCTGGGCTGCCAAACCGGGACATGGACCCTCTTGGGTCCATCCCAGTGATGCTCATGGAACGAGCAGCTCGGAACCACAGGAGGTTCAGAGAACGACAACGATACCTTGCCCTTGTCCAGTGAGAGTTTCATGAAAAAGCATCGTACGCCCACTTGCAAAAAGAGTGGGCACTGCAGGTCCAAACAATAAACCAATTGGGTGACCCTGGGCTGGACATACAAAGGCGTTAGAATTTGGAAGCGGGGAGTTGAGTGAGAAACACACTGACAGCATCGCTTACATTCATTTCGGGTCGAGATGACCGTCGTAATGCCACTGGCCCGAGTGCCGTAGAGACGACATTGACACTTGTCCTCAACGAGTTCTTTGTCGATTTTCTAAGAAACTGGCAGGTCAGCAACTTTCATCCATCCGATACACCCACTGGCGAATCCTTCCCTCGACCCGCACCTAGAGGTCAATTGTCCATAGTACGTCACCCCATTTTCGGCTTCCATGCAGGTCTCGCGTATCAGCATGTTCGATTTCGAGGGTTCGCAGAAGCCCTCAGGGTATTTGAGTACTGATCGTCGGAGCGCCGCAGGCTCGACCGCCGGAAAGAGCGTCCACGCGTGCAAAAGTCACGCCAGCCACTGGATCTCCCTGTCCCAAGTGCGGCCAATGCAGCATATCCAAGGTGCGACGTCCACAGATCCAAGTCTTGAGGTGTGTCTACAGTTTTGTCAGATACGGTGACACAGTGGCACGAATGATTCAAGTCCCGGCTGGGAGGACACGTGAATCAAGCAACAAATCGCCTGGAAATGTCGTATGCCATGATGCCCGTGCCATCGACTCGTTCAACGCTGTGAGCAAACACGGTCGTGTTCTATGTGTAAAGTTGTCATACGAACGTTGGTTTCTGTTCTTGTGCAGGCCATTAGTTCTGCATCGAGAGATCATGACGAAGTTCAACGCCACCGACCTAGTCGCCGTCTAATAACTTTATGACCCTGTTGTGAATGCTGCGATCGCTGTACCGGAGATCCAACACAACGCCGGGAGAACATGAACAGATCTGACGAGGTCAGATAGTCAGATGCAAGTTGAGCCCGGCGAAACTGTTCGACCCATATCAGTGTGAGCTCTGAGCGTAGTATTTGACACCTAATACAAACATATAGTATTCCGCAGAAAACACTGCATGGGTATGTGTACACCGAATACAAAACGGGGCAGCATCACCCCAGGGCACTCGTCACGCACCAAGATGAACATACAGCATCCGTTGATCGAGTGGCATCTTCACCGACCTCATCGTCTTCCGCAACGCGAATGCCGCACGGGTATAGTCCAAACGACCCGACTCGTCCACCATGTGTTTATAAAACACCGACGTGATCTTGTTCGTCTCCGCATCGTCTACTGCCCACATCGTCCCAATGACCGAACGAAACCCTGCGAATTGCATCGCTGACGCGAGGTGCAACATCTCGTCCGGGCTTTCCTCGTCTCCGACGGTCGTATGACACGCGGAGAGGTACGCGAACTCAGCATTTCGCAAGTTGCCCCGGATGATGTGTTGGATCGAAAACAGTCCGTCGTGGAGAGCGAATGCAGACTCGAACGGTTGCTGCTGGTTCGCGAGACCATGACAGGCAAAGTGCACCCAGTTGTTCTTGCTGAGCTCGTCCGTCACCCTAGGGATGCACGAGTCCCGTCCTTCGATGCGCGTAAACGTTGCGAGACCGTTCACGAGTTGACCGATGTTGGCCAGCTCAGTACTGACGGAGTGGAGGTCGTCTGCGCCGGCAGCTTTTGCTTCGCCAATGGCAACGAAACGTTTCTTTTGAGTTGCAGAGCCAAGTGAACTGGGTCGCCTGGCACGAATGAGGGCAGTCAACGTTGGCGTGTAAGATGAAATATAGAGATCCGAAACACTCTTTTGACTCTTCCTAAACGGGCTAGCAGCATGCAGGGGTAAAAGAGAGAACTCGGCAGTGGGGCACCACCAGATGCGTGATTGAGGAAGGCATGTTTTCTGGAGAACATCAGAGATGGGGGAGACGACCTTATCCCAGAGTTCTCGCAAGAAAACACAGAGGTCTCTCGTCACGTCCCTCGACTTTGCGCGCTTCGTTAATGTGCGGAGTCTCGATGACAGTTCTTGAACATAGTGTCTCGTCATCGGGAGTGGGATGTGAATGGGATCCTTGTCAACAAACACAATAAGTGCATCGCAGCTATATTTGCTCGCATTCACGATAATAACAGGTCCCCCGCTGGCCGCATGTTGGAGATCGGAGAAGGATGGGGGAAGAAGGAACCTAGAGTGACCAGGCAAGTCCCGAATGTTGGACACGACTTTTTGCAACTCAAAGTTGAGTTGGCACACACGGTCGTGCTGATCTGCACTAGGCGAATCCAGAACGTTGCGAATGAGTGACGTCAGTTGCGTGAATTCATCTGCCAACATCTTTCCTGCTTGGCTGGATGAAATGATGTTGTCGAGTGGAGAACGGAGACGACTGAGTTGGCTCCAGAATACGCACCGGCCCTGTTCGAGAAGCTCTATCCCTTTAGTGAAAGATTGATTGCGAAGGCAGGCTGAGAATGCGTCGGCTGCGAGCGATGATGTGAGGGTTTTCAGGACAGCGAGGTGATGAGGTAGTGGAGGCAGAGCTGCTAGATGTTCAACAAGTGATCGAAGGGCTGTTTCGTATGCCAGAAGTGTCGAAGGATGATGAAAGTGTTCAGCCGCATTGACCCATGCTCTAACAGCAGAGAGATCGGACGATGAGGCTATATGCAAGACATGTTGCAGTTGAGAATAGAGACCAAAAAGCTTGTCTCTGACATCTGTCCCATCGGTCTCTGTGAGTCCGATGAGAAGACAATATGCGAGATTATTAAGGGATATTGAACGGTCGGGGTGCCCTGGAGGGCGAACAGCTAATGAATCTTGACCTAGGCCAATGGCCGCATTCAGGTCGTCGATGCCCCTCAGATGCTTGAACCGAGCGGAGAGATAAGATACAAGGTTACTCAGAGACATCGATCGATCTGCATGTCCTGGTGGACGGAGTGCCAATGCTTCGCGAGCGAGGATGATGGCTTCATCAAGGTCATCAGTTCCACCTAGCTGGCTGAAACGTGTGAAGAGATGAATAGCAAGGTTGTCTAAATACGTCGGTTCCTCCGGATGCCCTGGAGGGGAAAGCGAGAGTGCGTGACGTGCAAGGGTGATGGCCTCATTGAGATCATCCATACCTCCGAGGCGGCTATACCGAGTAGAGAGATGGAGGGCAAGGTTATTCAAAGACGCCAATCGCAAGGGGTGCCCTGGAGAGCGGAGTGCTAGTGCATCTCGAGAAAGGACGATAGCTTCGTTGAGGTCATCAATTCCTCCAAGCTGTTTGTAGCGATTGCAGAGGTAAGATGAAAGGTTACTCATGGATGTTGATCGCATTGCGTGGCCTACTGGACAAAGTGATAATGCGTCTCTGCCGCAGACAATGGATTCATTGAGATCATTGATTCCCCCCAATTGCTTATAACGAGTGGATAGATGTGATGCGAGATTGTTCAAAGATGATGAACGAAGTGGGCTCCCTGGCAGGCAGGTTGCTAACGCGTCTCGGGAGAGGATAATGCCTTCATTGAGGTCATTGATCCTACCCAGTCGATTGTACCGAGTACACAGAAGAGATGCAAGGTTGCTCAACGATGTTGATCGATCAGGGTGTCCTGGCGGACGGAGTCCCAATGCACCTCGGGAAAGGGCAATAGCCTCATCGAGGTCATCAATCCTCCCCTGTAGCTCGTACAGAGCAGAGAGATGATGAGCGAGGTTACTCAGAGATGCCGACCTATTCTGGTAAATTGGGGAGCGGAGGTTGAGTGCTTCTCGGCCAAGAATAATGGCTTCGTTGAGGTCATCCACCCTACCCAGCTGTTTGTGACGAGTGGAGAGATACAATGAAACGTTGTTCAAGCATATCGACCGGTCTGGGTGACTGGGGGGACAGAGTGCCAATGCGTCTCGGCCAAGAACAATCGCCCTGTCAAGATCATCGATACTCCCCAATTGCCTGTACCGAGTAGAGAGATAGCACGCAAGATTGTCCAAAGACGATGACCGAAGTGGGTGCCCCGGTGGGCGAAGCGCTAGCGTATCTTGGCTGAGGGTGATGGCCTCACTTAAGTCTCCAATTAGCCCAAGTTGCTTGTATCGACTAGAGAGAAAAAGTGCAAGATTATTCAAGGACATCGACCGATCCGGATGTCCTGGTGGGCGGAGTACCAACACACCTCGGCCGAGTTTGATAGCTTCATTGAGGTCATCGATGCCGCCAAGCTGCTCGTACCGAGTGGAGAGGTGGAGCGCGAGGCTGCTCATAGATATCGACCGCATTGGATGTCCTGGGGGACAGAGTACCAATGCATCTTGCGCGAGGATGATGCTTTCATTGAGGTCAGCGACTTTTCCGAGTTGCTGGTAACTGTGCCAGAGATGACTTGCAAGCTGAGTCAAAGCGACGGGTCGATTGGGATGAGTGGAATGGCAACGTTGAAGTGCCTCGCGATCATATACGATTGCCTTGTCGATGTAAACAGCCTCGCCCCCTTGCTGAAACTTGGAGATAAGGGAATTTGCGACTGAAAGCAGCCACTGAACTGACAGATTGGGCGCATCAGCGTATTCGGGCCCACGGAAAGAGAAAGAAACAAGTACCTTTGGAATCCATGAGAAAGCTTCAGGCTCGTCCGTGACAAGATGGTAGTTCAACGGTGAATGTCCAAGTTCTGGCGACACATTCCTTTCATTCATGGCATCCTCGTGTTGTGGAGAGAAGAGCACGCCTTGCGGCATTCTCCGTCCCTCACATCCAGGATCGAGTACAAGACCGAGTCACTACTAAATCACAACACAGTAAGCTCGTACAAAAGAAACTGATAGCTACTTGTTGAAGTAAGCTATTCTGCGAGTATCCAAGATATAAATAGCGCAAAATATATATCACTGCCCTTCCTGCTGAAAGAGCTTCCTAGCTGAAGTGTCCACTCACTCGTCTGAACTGTCACACTGCACTCTGTATTTCTTGCCAAGCTTTCCAGCAGATGTACTGGGCCCTTCTGACTCTTCCTCATCTGACATGATGATGTTCGTTCGCCTACGCTTGTTTATGTGCTTTCCCGGAGCTGCGACCTCCACAATCGAGCTTGTTGTGTCGTCAGAATCTTGTACGTTGTCTCCATCCGAGCTGGCCTCGTCCGAAACAACTTCATCACTGTCCACTGGTTCATCCTCAAACTCTACCTCATCGCTATCCGGCTGCACAAAGCCATCCTTCTCGTACTCATCGTCTTCGTCTGCCGAACCCGGGCCATCATTCCATGGGCCGAGTGCTGCACCAGTTGGATTCTGTATGAGTGGGGCTCTCCTTCGTCTGCGAGGGCCACGACGCTCAGGGTGGGCTAGTCGCCATTCTTCAAGACGGCGAACAAGATCCTGAAGTCGATAATGCTAGTAGTGGATGAGTGGTAAATTTGATGATACGCAAGAGTGGAACTGATATACCCATCCGCAATTCCTTTTGGGACTCAAGCACCACATGAAACAATTGCGCTCGTATGCCTGGTCTAGGCGAAGGCCTTTGTACCGTTTTCCAAACCATATGAGCTCAGAGCCAGGGGAACGTGATCTGTAGACGTCATCCAGGAGACGTCTGTTATCGTCATACATGGGCTTGTACTAAGTATCGAGATCTGAAAGTCAGAGCATACATGGCGCAACGTTGGTGCGACGTACCCATCCCTTCTGATTGTTAGCGGTTCGTAATGCCCACCATACCTCATCTTGCGGAACGTCCTTGATTGGAGTGCCCTTGAGGTCTCCGTACGGAAAAGGGAACCCGCCAAGTCCCCGAATCACAGCGAGACGCCGCTCGAACCGATCGTTTGCCTTTACGAAGGAGCTGTACTTTGTGGATCCATGCATGTGAGTGCTCTGCGCGGTGAGAGCAGTAGTCATCAGCGACTCACCCATGGATTAGAAGCACATCTAGGGCCTACTCCTGAGTACCTAAGGCCATCATCGACTTCACTGATTTTCTTATTCCCGTCAGTTCCGAATGGCATTGGGTAATCCTCCGGGGGCTGTTTGGAAAGCCATTCCTCATATCTATTATTTGCTTCGACCATGTCGTTGTACTTTGGGATGATCTGAGTACGAGATAGACAAGACAAGGTTACTATTCTTACCCAAGGGCTATTTGCGCGTGCCTTTGCCACCGCCCAAAACCGCAAACGAGCAGGAATGGAGTCCAGACGACTGCCGGATTCTACACCATTGGTTCCGAATGGAATTCGATAGGCGCCTGGATCCTCTTCCTGTAGTCCTGCAGGTGTACTTTGACGACTTGAATCGGTTGAATACATGATACAGTAAGAGAAAAAGGTGAAACAATGCGTCATCAAAGTATACCCCAAAATAACATGTGACTCGAAGAGCAACCGGAACCGACCGAATGTGTGGGAATAGTCTGGAACAGAGGAGATCGATACAAGGATTTTCAGGATTCTGGAGGAACCTTGTTGGGCTTTCTCAACATTGACGCCCGACGAAATCGCCTGCCAGATATCACGGTGCCACATTGCCGGATGGTTTCATACTCTTACGCACATCGCGCGCGACTACTTGCAGAGTATTGGCGGTAGAATTCATTGTCGACGGCGTACGCTGATCGTGATTATTCCCTGGTTGTGTAGAGATTGCCTGAAATTCGACTGCGGTGGTAGAGCATAGACTTGCCAAAATATCATGTTCCCACGCCTATGCTGAACCTTCGTAAACTACACCCAGTACCTCTACCACTCAACCAGCATCAAAGGACAGTCTGACAATGAACTATCAAGACATTCCAAGCCACAAGTGAGCACCAGGGAAAGGACGGGTGAAGATGAGAATGTGATTCCAGTTCGACAGGGTGCGCCTTCGCGTCGCATATATGCAGCCCGCTTGCTCGAACTCCAACTGACAGTGAAACGGAACGAGCTCGGTGTGCAGATGCTCTCGCGTGGGCTACATGCCCAAATATTCCAACACGTCGCTTTTCCCAGCCCGAACCCGCCATTGTACGAATCGCGTGCGACTAACTCCATGTGCATATTTTCTCGACCCTAAATATGGCTCTGTCCTCCGATACAGGATTCACGCTCCTCCCACTTGAGGGTGTCAATATTTTCACCGGATCGGTCAGAGCGCTGCACAACCTTGGCAATCGTTTTCCAAACAACTCACACAAGATGTCCTGCCTCCCGAACCAGAGCACTTTGATATCCAATCTGGCTGGACAAAGTACTACCATCTCCCCGACGGTTCGAGCTGCAGTGAAAATGTGACGTACCCGGAGCACGAGGGTCGGCCTGAGCAGATGCTCGCATCCGACGCGGAGACAATAGTTACCACCCGTATGCCGCGCTTGCTTGTGCTGCGTCCAAGCACTCATGGTACTGTTGAGTATCACCGTGGTTCAGCATTTAATTCCATCCGAAGACCCAGACGCGCCGTGGATTGTCGTCGGGCACAGCGTTTCGTATGACCGACAGCGTATCAGCGAAGAGTATAGTCTCAGAGGTACACGGACACGGTTCATGGACACGCTGTCACTTCATGTCGCTGTCAACGGCATATTATCGTATCAACGACTTGCATGGATGGAACGCCGCAAGGCGAAACCAGCACGCATCGAATAACGCGCAGAAGCCGTCAAGACAGCGCTCGAGATTTTGCAAAAATCTTCTTCGCAAGCAGAGTCCAAGGTCGATAGCGCCTGACTTGCCCAACCACGCCGTCCGCGTGCCGAGATTGAAGAAGGCTCGCCTCATCTCCAAGAGGACGGCGAAGATGCGTCAGGTAGCTGTCTCGAAAACGCTGGGAAGACCTTACCTCTGCAAACGCTATCGCAGACGTGGCAAGGCTTTATTGCGACATTGACCTCGACAAGGATATCCGTGCGGCTTTCATGTTGTGCTTGAGCGAGGCGATTCTTACCGACATCCAGGATTACCTTGCGAACTGTGCCCAGGACGTCTATGTGACTCATCAAGTCTACGCCAAGGTTCTTCCGACATTCCTCGAGCGATGTCTGAGTCTGGTCTCATTTACTGGTATACCCACCATGGGGACCAGTTTCCTGACTGTCAATAAAACATGGGGGAGTATCTGGACAACGCAGAACGGACACATTGCAAACTGGAAGGCAAGGTCAAGAAACACCTCGTGGATCTCACAGAGCAGGTAATGGATATGATGCAAGACGAATCTCGGAGAGACAACCCTTGGTTTTCACAACTCGATTGGTCCCCAAAAGTGGCGAAGAAACCGAGGGGCGTGTATGAGGATGTATGCCGTTCCCTACGCGCATATGTCTCCCCCAAACTGATTGTTTGTAGAGCTCGAGATCCATGATCCCCACTCAACCAGGATGGGGAGGGTGCAAACGTGGGGAGCCTACTTTCTAAGACGTTCACAAAGTATGTGCAGGACGGCACGATGACGAGTCCTGGAGACGACGCATAGGGCGCATTGGAAATGAATGCGCAGTGCAGCCATTGGACTAGTGCGTGCGATCAGATACTAAATCAGATGGTGGTGTGGCAGGACGACCAGGTCGATATGCAGTTTACACGGTCGACCGAGCACGAGCGGGGTATGATTTTGCCACAAGTGATTGCGATGGGTACCGTCACGTGTCGTGCGATTGAGAAGACGTGGTTGACGGCGAGGCGACACCAAGAACCCGTCGTTGGCACGGACAGGCGGATCGCTTTGACGGGAAAGGTGGCTCTTGGGAGAGAGCATGACTGTGGGCGAAAGCGAGGGTGATGAGAGAGACAGGTATCAACCGCCAGATTGTTTGAAGCATAGGGCAAAGAGTGCTGCGTGTTTGCGCGGGCGGGCGACGGACGAGTATGCAGAGATAAGGCATCTTGCAAAGCAAGTGCAAGGACCGCAGAAGACATGCTCGAGGGAGAGTAGAAAAAGAAGAGCGCAAGAGCGCAGTCAGGGACTGGATGGTCATGCAGGAAGTGATGGTCGAAGGTCCGGAAGTAGGTAGACATGAGAGCGACGTCACTGATAAAGCGGATTCGTTGTAGTGATTATTAGCATTAGCATAGTCTTATGTCGAGCGAAGAGGTGTAACTTTCTAATTGCAAGGACCTGTCAACCATGCGAAGATACACGGTTTGTAGATTGAGTTAGATTCCATCCAGCCTCGCTAGCTCCCAGCGTCGATTCAACATGATAGTTTAGTACACGACGGCGAAGAAAGAGACGGTCGTTTTGTTACGATATTGTCAGGCGGCTTGTGCAATCGACGCAGCTCTGATTCACATGCTAGTACAGGGGAGCACTTGGACACGGCAGTACACGACAGCGATAATTTCCTACAGGTGAACGATTTCACGGTCGCCTATCAATCGATCCTGACGAACCTGAATAACTGGGTAGGTTTTTCAATGATCGGTGGGTAGATGGTAAGGGGAGAATAGTTGATCTTCTCGATAACAATCTGCGCATAATTTAGAACACCACTACTGACGTTACCTCGGACTCGGGGTCAGACTCGTTAGCAACCGTCCACCCTTTATCGTAGTCGACCCTCGGTGTAATTCTGTACAGGAACGCTTGAGCGGTACAAAGACTCCTAAGGTATATCGCTCACACAAAGCCAAAGTAATTGCCAGAAGTAGCGGGACCGACTTGCCACAACCGGTTTTGCTTCTCCTCGATGGAAGCGATGACCTTCTGATCCAGCTCGGTGGTGTAGGGATACACGTTTTTGATGGAGAACTGATAAACGTCTTCGGCCTTTTCAATAACTTCCCACTACAGCCAATGGCGGGGTGAGCATCGTGTTCGGGTGAGGAAGAAAAGTTTCCGTACCACCTTGTCTTGTAATCCGAGACGAACAATCTGGAACGGGAGGGGGATCAAACCGTTGACACTGGTAGCAGCCTCTTCCTTGACGACAGAGACAATTCTATAGTTTCCGGAGGATGGGAGTCCGGGTAAAGACATTGATGATACGTTGATTGTGGTGAACTGGAGTTTTGGAGGTGAGGGAGTTGATTTTGCAAGCTACCATTCTTTATAGCTGTCGAGAATGGCACCGATCCAAACTAGTCCAATAGATACGCCCGTCATTATACCACATTCATACTTTATATCTGCCGAGTCAAATATTTACCTCTAGAGAAGTTATTTAAATCATAATGCCACTTTACTCCCAGACTATGATAAGGGTTAGTGTCTGGATCATCCCGAGTGATATCGAGATTCAACGACGCACCAATCAACAATCAATCGATAATCAGTGTGACAAACGTCGATACTCGTGTGCAACAGGTATACGACCTTGATTGTTCCGCAATCGTTTGGTGACGAGCTTTGGACATCTCGTCCCGTGGATTGCTTATCGGAAGGCCGCCCACGTCTTCCTACCTGGTTCCAGCTAGAGGTTGTCGGACCTCGAGGTACATGGTTCTATCAGGCTCCACGATCTGATGGCACCATCGTATCTGGGCCGCGTACGCGGCATGCAGGCGGCCCAATCTTGGGACTGTGGTCCCAGACTCCCGGGCAAGAACCGAATTGGCCTAATACCTGTCTCGGAGAAGGGGTTACAACGTGCGGTACCTGTTATCCTGAGCTTCGCATCATCTCCAAAGGTTTCAGGGTTCTACGGCAAATGCTGCTTTCCGTTTACCGAAGTTCTAATAGGCAAGTTGGGTGAAATGTTGTGGTTCCATGTCAAGACCCCTGGGATTTTCGTCGGATAATTCCGTTCAGCGAATCGCAGAAACGCTTCCACAGTTCCATGGCACGTCCTCGAGAGCTCGACTCTTTGACCTTCAAGTTGCCGACGCCGACCAGTGCGAAATGGCATGGAGACTAGATCCATGATCATAGCCTCACTCAGAGTGCCATAACAACGAAGAGCGCCAACTTTTACCAAAACCAAATGGCGACTGTGGGTGGTGTTGCCAACTACACACTACATCTGGGATCCAGCGCGACTTGGAGTTACAATATGACATCGACTTCTATCATGTATGTCGTTGGTTATGTTTTGCTATCTGCTGGCCACCGTTGACCCATCTAATAGCTCCGGACACAAGAAACGGCCGTCTAGTACCATGTTCAAGGCGCTCGATCTGGGCGGAAAGGTCACAAAGCCAGATGGCCATTATTCCAAGGCAGGAGGGTTCAGTGATGTATACAAGTGCCGATATATCAGCGATGATCTGAGAGTGAAGGAGGTATGGGCGTTCGAACGTGTTCACCCTCTATGATCCTACACTTTGATTCAGGTTGCGGTGAAGGTATTCCGTTTCCATTTCGAGGTGGCACAAAACGAGGGGAAAGCAACTAAAACCGCAAAGGTAACTCCGGTATCTGTTAATAGTCGTCAATTCCACATCTGACCCCAAGTACTCACTACTAGATGATCCGCCGGGAACTTGGGATTTGGAGGAGGCTTTCTCATCCTAATATCGTCCAGTTTCTAGGCTTTGTGTATGATTTCGAAAGGCATGGAAGCACGTCATTAGTATCGGAGTGGATGCCCAATGGCACGCTCGAGGATTTCTTTGCACAGCATGATGACCAACTTAGGCTTTCCCATCGACTGCAACTAGTGAGTATTAATGCGAGTACATTTACATAGTCCTCTAACATTCAGGGGGCTCTCAGCTGTCCGACATTGCGAATGGACTTTTGTATTGTGTGTGCTGCTGTGGTAATCCGATCCTTGCTAATTCTCTGCGCAGTGCATACCTTTCCTTTGGTTCACGGTGACCTCACCTGCGTAAGTGATCCAGAATTGTTTGATTATGGCTTTTCTTGTTGAAAGCGAGACGCCAGACCAACGTGCTCATCGACGAAAACTTGAATGCACGCTTGACCGATTTTGGTCTTGCCTCCATGGTAGGAGACATCCCAGATGGATTACGGTATCTTCAGATGACAACCACAAGGCCTGGTGCTATAAGGTGGGCCGCACCAGAACATTTTTCTGTGAATACAAATTCAGCGAGGGAGCGCACGACCAAGAGCGATATATATTCCTTTGGGAATTTGGCCCTTCTTGTAGGCTCATCTTCTTGGAATCACGCAATAGCTCTCACCTCTTTTGTAGACACTGTCTGGAGAACATCCGTGGGCAGAAGTATCGTTAGATATCGCCGTCGTCTTCCATTTGCATCAAGGTGACAAGCCTAGTCGGCCAGCATCCCGACCGATCGAAGACAAGCACTGGGAATTCATCCAACGTTGTTGGTTGGCAGTCGACAGGAGACCCCAGGCAGAAGATCTAGTGTTCTCTCTCATGGAGTTTCTCGGTACATGTTCCCCAAACCCGTTTCTTTGGGATTTTCTCAAGATACATAGTCTTTGTGTCGAGCCTCCAGACGCCACTTCATCCCTGCGTGTGGTAGCAAAACCACCTCAGTCCGAGCAAAAGAAATTCGGTCACTTGTGCGAGTCACTCCGTTGCGACACTCCATCTACTTCCTACTTCCAACTCCACCCTCTTCTTAATGGGGGTCTGTCTCTTCCGAGCCTTTACTTTTCTTTCGCCTCGCCGTCATTTACTCCACACCGGTACACGGGTGCGGGGCAACCCGGCGTATTTTCAGACGATGAGCTCCGTGAACCCGCAACCTACCCACCCATTACGCGAATGCGTGTCACGCATGACGATATCCCGCAGTGGGCGATCGACGTGGAGTTCCATTACGCTTCGCACACTATTCCTACCCCCAAGGACCCGATCACGATTGGCGATGTCCTACACACTATCTACGATTCACTTCATGCAGATATCTCGCCAGAAGAAGGTGATCAAGTCAGTCGATCCAAGGGGACAGCGATCTTGCACACAACCACCTGGGGCCACAAGAGTGCACTGTCGACTTCGCCGTGCGCGGGAGCGGATAAGAAAGTGAAACCTATCGACTACCTGCCAGACAACTATATCTTCAAAATGCTCGTCAGGACGCACGGTGAAGATGGTTTCTACTGCTGGAAACTGATGACCGTCTCTAAGCGTTCATATTACCTGCGATGAAATTCTCGACGTATACGTATCGAGTCAAGTGGGAAGCGCACTGGGATACGGTATTCATGGAGTTGGCTTTAGTGCAGAAACAAGTGGTATGACTATCCCCTACGTTTACCCAGTGGCTCTCTATGGACAACCGTACGTGATATTCGAAGGCTCTAGAATGATCGTTGAATCGCTGCATATCCTCTGCCTCGCTCGAAGCGCACGATACTCCTACCACAGTGAGCTGTCCAAAAGAAGCCCCCGACGACGCCTGCGGGATTTAACGTGTTGGGGATCGGGGCGTGGGGCTCACAGAGATGCTCCTTTATCCGCCAAAAACGTGACAAACGGGACCAGGCGTGAACAGTGAGGTCGCAGATGCCCTTGTCCATCAAGAGCCACCCTGGAACGAGGATTCGACCCTTTGACTGACAGCAATGCTAGACACATTGACGAATATATGTTTCGGTGATTCAGGAGATCGGTTTCCCAACGATGCACAGTGCGCGTTTGGTGGTTATCGAGCAAGTTGCGTTGAACATGAGTAAACCAGGTCCATGTTATTGGCTGATGCTACATGCTTTGACCGCATCTCAATATTGTAACAAATCCTTCGCCTTTTCGTCATCTAGGTCAGTAGAGTATAGAATTCGCGGCAGTTTTGGAATATTGTCAGGCGACTTGTACAAACGACGCAGCTTTGATTCACATGATAGTACACGGCAACATTTGGACACAGTAGTACACGACAACGATGTTATTCTTACAGGTCAACAGTTACACCATCGCCTATCAATCGACCTTGACGAACTTGAACAACTGGGTAGGTTTTTCAATGATCGGCGGGTAGATGGTGAGGGGAGAATAGTTGATCTTCTCGAGTACAATCTGCGCACGAGTTAGAACACAAGTACCGACAGGGAATTCGCAATTACCTCGGAGTCGGGGTCGGACTCGTTCGCAATCGTCCAGCCTCTTTCATATTTACCCTTTGGCGTAATGCTGCATGAAGCGATTTAGCGACACCAAGACTTGTCACGTCCGCCACTCACACCAAGCCAAAGTATTTGTCAGAAGTTGCGGGACCAATTTGCCATAACAAGTTTTCCTTTTCGTCGATGGTAGCGATGACCTTCCGATCCAGCTCGCCAGTGTAGCGATACACGTTTTTGATGGAGAGCTGATAAACGCCTTCACTCTCCTCGAAGACTTCCCACTGCAGCCGGTGTGGTGAGTGCTGCATTCGGGCAACGAAAAGAAACTGCCATACCACTTTGTCCTGTAATCCGAGGCGAACAATTTGGAAAGCGGGTTTGATCAGACCATTGACACTGGTGGCGGCTTCGTCGTTGATAACGGAGACAATTTTGTAGGTTCCGACACACGGGAGTCCAGGGAGAGGCATCGATACTACGTTGGCTGTGATGAACTGAGGCTTGGGGGGTTGGAGGGAAGACGATGTGAGCCACTGCCCATCCTTTATCGCCATCGAGAATGGCTCAGATCTAAACTTGTCAGATAGATACGCCCATTGCTACACACCGCCCACGCCGTATACACACTTCATGTCCGCTGACCGTAGGACGGATATTACTTCCAGGGGTCGTTCTGTATATCTCTGGACCGGTACCGCCTTGTATGACCCCTAGTGTTCTGATGTATCATGTTCATCCGTATCGATATTCGGAATCACAGCACACAGTCGATGGGGACAATCGGAGGTGACCCGGTCCTGCAGGAGACAGCCAAATGTTAGTGCACACCACGCACGAGCATACATCTGGGCTCAGAGTGCCAATTGGTTGCCTACCGGAAAGCTTCCCATAATTTCCAAACTGATTCTTCGTTGGAAAGGGAGCCCCTCAAAAGCCTCAAGGCGTAAGATTCTACCACGAACCGACGGGATCATTCCATGAACGTGGGGTGGGGAGTGGATGCGAAATCCAGCCGAGCCGATGAGTGTCCACTTTCAACTGGGCGTAG
This sequence comes from Xerocomus spinulosus, assembly GCA_038094075.1. Classification (NCBI taxonomy): domain Eukaryota; kingdom Fungi; phylum Basidiomycota; class Agaricomycetes; order Boletales; family Boletaceae; genus Xerocomus; species Xerocomus spinulosus. The sequence goes on along the minus strand of JBBPTN010000141.1, from coordinate 24,761 downwards.
ATGAGAACCTTCCTCGGGCTCACAGCGCATAGAATCTGTATTTCCGAACTCCGCATCATCCCCAAGGAGGTCTGCAGCAGAAGCTCTGTCAATCCAAGTAGGGGAGCGCTGCGAATGCACGCACGTGCATCCCACTTCTGGGTGGCTCATCCTATCAGTGGAGCAACGGGGTGCTGCAAGGCTGTATGATGCCCACCGCAGAGAGCGATCGAGAGAGTGATCCTAGCCAAGTTACATGATCGACCGAGCAAGACAAAAATCAATTCACGTGACCACGACGCGCTTATTCAATCCAATTCTCAGCTCGCTTGACATCAAACCCCCACAACTAGAAATTTCCCGCCGTGCTTGTAGAGCAAGCAGACGCTCCTTATTCTGTCCATTCCACACGCTCTTTTGTAAACAGACCTCATGCTCTCCTTTACATCTTCCAAACTCATCGCGTTGTCCGTCATCGTCTACCTCTGCGTCGTCGCACCCAGTGCATCCGGAAAAATCAGGAAAGGTACCGCAGGCGTAGCCAGATACCGCGCAGAGTCATCCCAGGCCAAGTCTGCACAGCTCACACACGACACCCGTCACAGCGGGCCGTCCAAAAGCGCCGCGCTTGCGTCGCCTGAGAGGACGCGGCGTATCAAGGACCGGAGCAGAAGCTCACGGAGAGATACACCTCTCCCCAAGAATCCAGCGACGAAGAGAGCAGGCGTAAACAAGGCACGGTCACGGTTGCCCTCTCCCACTAAGAAACGTCGCCAGAACGAGGAACCGACTCCACAGCCAACGGGGGCATCGTCTACATCGACGACTGTGTACGCTGATGACGAAAATACGTTTGCGTTGTTGCTACCACACCCAGGAGGTGAGCACACCAGTCCACATCGCTTCCACTTGCTAAAACTGTGCCTCATCCGCAGAGATGGTGTCCGATGCCGAGGAAGACGGTGTCGCGTACTGTACGGATGGAAGCGAATGCGGTAATTACCTTCCAGACGGGCTCATTACAGGGGCCGCGTACTCGGCTGCGGAGGACGGATCCTACGTGCAGGTGGGTACACAATTGACCGCAAGAGCGAACCTTCATCGTTATTGATAAACTCTACTTAGGTAACTGGTTGTTTGGATTCCAGCAAGTTCCCCTTTGTGGATGGTGACGACGGCGGGCAGTTTGATGTCCGATTCCCCAACGGTGCGCAATGCACTTTTGGAGGATACGGCGCAAGCTTTATCGAAGTGTAAGGAGTTTGATCCGTACTCATGCCGTCGGCTGACTCCATGTGTTTTGACTGTATCTCAACAAAAGGTTGGAACCGTCCGCAAATCGGTTTTGTTTGCGCTGTTGCAGCAGTGCGAATGATCAAGTAAATTGTAACTCACATCAAGATCGGGTTGGGTGTCCAACAGCGATACCAGGTACCTACGATTTCGGAGATGTTAATTGTTCCTAGTAGTTGTTGGTTTGTATGCTGGTTGAAACTTTTGTTGATCGACCGCGCTGGATCGTGGTTGTACGGTAGTACAGTATTGAATCACAGAGTCCGGGTGTCACGGTCTATAGTACGGCACTGCTCGGTCTTTAGGACAACGATTATTCACAGACAAATACCAGCAGTTAGCGGTGTTGATGACATTTACGATTGGTCAAATGTCAGTGTGGACTCTGGGGATATCTCATGCCTGTCGCAAAGGTATCAGCGACCAAAAACGGTGTTGATCAAAAGTTAGGTTCCCATTGATCTGGGACAACCTTCAGCGTAACAGATGTATGCGTCGTATTTTCTACGTCAACACTTGCACTTTTTCGCCGCGGTCTTAACAAAACCCCCACGAGCAATGCCGGTTTCGCATATAGTTGCTGGCGAAAAAATGGCCGACGAAGGGTCGGCTGGCGAAGGGAAGGTTGGCGAAGGGTTGCGATAGTGGTCCTTGAGTAGCCTCCTATGAAGCCCCATCACGATGTCGGCCCCGTGAGGAAGCTCATTCTTGGCGATCTGTCTCGCGAGGGCAGGGAACCCAGCGACGACGGGTTCCGATGCCACGTGTGCATACAGCACATCGAGTTCCATCTTCAAGAGTCGTGGGTGCCTGCACATACCAACGTCAGGAAAGAGTGAAATAGTGAAAGGTGAGTCCGACCTGCGTAGGAGGCTGGACCTGAGTTCCGTCAGGATATTGTGCTCCGTGATTTTTTCTTGAAGAAACGCTAAAGCTTCGTCACGAAGACTCTCAAGGCCGACCTAGAACAGAGAATTTGGTGGTGTCTGCGACGCCGCAAGCGGATAGTGGACTCACCTTGTTGGCAAGCCGATACATGGATTTGGCGGAACAGTTCGGAGTGTCCGACGGACCTCCCCACGCGCGCTCAGATTTGAGAGGCGAAAAGTTGATCTTGCCAGTGTAGAGATAGTAGAGCATGGCAAACCACCTGAACTCTAGATCAGCCAGCGTCACACCAGTGTACAAAACATTCTCACGTCCGGAACGCAGTGTCCTTGACAAGGAATCGGCGACAGTTTCGAGAGCTCAAGTGCGGCGCAGCTGGGTCCACCAACACCGCGTCCTGGCTTAAACCCTGAACGGTGACCTTACTATCACTGAGGCTCGCTTTGCCGGACGTCGAGTCCCCTTCCAGCTTCAGGACGGAAACGTCAGAAACGACGGAGTCCAGCCTATCTTCGCACCAGCTCAAAGACCCAGTCAAATTCAAACGTTCATCAAATCAAGCACACAACTCACTCGTCATCATCCTCCAATCCCAGTGGTGAATCCTCGAAAAGTGAAGTCGACAATGTACTAGGCTGAGGCTTTTGGGTTGGAGGAGGGGTGCAGTCATCCTCTAGGTCGCTATCACTTTCATACCCATAGTCAACGATACGGGCCTCGCTAGGAATTTCCTGACTGTCGCTCGTGATCTCGATTAGCGACGGGCTTGAAGATTTTGTGGGGCCTAGTACTAGTTGTGCACAATCGGTGAAGCAGTGTTCTCACCATATGACAGAGATACTTACAGTCTGAGAAGTATTTTGAACCGTTGGCCAACATGGCACCGTTGGCGCATAGAACACGGGGGAGAGTAACTCTAGATCCGTCAGACCTAGTGGAGAAAAGATAGAATTGAGTGTCGATGATGTCGCTACCGAGGAGCGACATTCTAAGTAGCTGCTCGACACGATTCTGCTTGTCTGACGGGGGCAGTTGGTCGGTCATCTGTTGCAGGATGGGTATTCGTGGTTGGAAAAAAACCTGCGCCACGGGTACCAGTCTTTATGAGTCGCAGACTCCGTGCTAGCAACCAGATCAACGCCGACACAAGTAGCGTCTCTGCCTCTGTTGACGGCCTAGACCAGCGTTGTACATCTTTCCTAGGTTTTGAGAAGATGAGGAATGTAACATAATCGTTGTCATAGGCACGTTGCATCAAAATAGGTTCAGCCAGCGCTTCCGATCGCTCAAGCAGCTCGACTTACCAGACTAGCCCCACGAACTTGGTTTGGGGAGGACCAGAGGGCTGAAGAGTAGTTAACTATCAAAGAGTAACTGTGTCCGACAAGTGGATCCTTCAGCGAAGTCTACAAGGCTCCTCGGCATCATCACGCACCGTTCTATCCCAACAGATCTTGAAACATGTCGGAGAGGAGAAGCTGTGAGTCTTTTTTGGCGTTATTTGTAGATTTGTATGACATGTAACGGAATCTGGAAGGAAAGTGGTTGCGCTCGACAAAGGCAGTCGCATTTACGTTTCTGCTCTGCAAAGTGGTACAGCAAGCAATCACGTGACAACCCACCAAGACCTCTCGCACCGATGCACATGGATCAAATCGTGTATAACATTACAGATAAAAGTGCGTTCGTCAGTACATGCGTGATCACCGAACCGAGCCATCATGATAATTATACAATCCTGAGTCCCATTATCCACCGTAAACAGCGCCGACGATCCACATGCGCCGGACGTGGCTGTCCTTTTTGTAGGCAAATTTGCCCAGTCCAATGATACCAGAAAAAAGGAGGAAAAAAAGGCAATTATGGAACAACGAAAGAGAAAATGAAAATGCGAGTGGAGAAAAAAGGAGTGGGCGAGTGGGCGTAAACGGATTCTCAAGCTTTGCCAAAGACGAGCTTGCCTGTGCCGTGGCCATGGCCGTGTTTTTCCACCTCGATGCCGATCAACCTCGTTTTGCCATGAAGCCAGTCAAGACGACGAACGCCGCCCTCCCATCCGCCCCCCATTTTGGTGCACCGTTTCTCGTAGGCACGTGTGACCTTGCGTTGCGCGCGGCTGCCGTGGCCGAGTGCCTCCCACTCTTGTGGGGTTACCCGCGACAAAAGTGTCGTGTGAAGGGAGTAGAGCAAGTCCAGATTCGTGATGTTCGATGACCGACTAGCTTTGCCCGACGAGCTGCCAACATAAAATCCGGCACCGCTTGGCGACGTCGTCGAAGGACCGACGACGACTGGCCATGGGAACTTGTCAGAGCGAAGCACAAGACGAGAAGCGGCTGGCGTCGGTGGGTCCGTCGCCGGCTGCGAGAGCGTGTGTGCAGGGACCGCTGTATGTGTTGTACGATCAAGAACAGTCCGCGTTGAAGGTGTGTACGTGATATCGTAAGAAATAGGCGCACTATGCAACCGCGTGGAAGCGAACAGCGGGTGCATGTGTAGAGAGGCTGGGTGATGCGAGATTCTGGCTTCTGTACTGCCTGAGCCTGAACCGCGTGTTAGGTGGATCAATCGATGCCGGAGAATCTTTGTAAAATATGACGTACGAGAATGTACAGATCCTGTGGCAGACGACACGCTACCTTGCCAAGCTGGATTATGTCTCAACGACGGCCGACGCTCATATCTGACGTGATGGGAAGAGCTGCCAGCAGACGATCCAGGAGGTACCGATCCAGGGAGCAGTGATGAGCTCGAGTTCGTCCGGGACGATGGTCCAAATGACACGGACGGCGTCATGGAAGGAGTATGCGGCATGGTATAATGCGCAACTTCCCAAAGAGATCTGTTAGCAAAAGACAGGCGTGTACATCATGGAGCACGTACGATGCTCAGTGGACTTGTAACTTGCACGCCGGTACAATGGCGTTCGTTCAGTCTTGGATGACGTTCCATATCTCACTTCACCAGAGCTCGCCCCCGCAGCAGTGTCAAAGGCATTATATCGCAATGGGGAGGGAGCAGTGGTGCGCGCAGAATAGCTATTGCTGCGCTTCGTCTTCAAGCGTGGTGGGGAAGTGGGACCAGCACCGCCTGCGCTGGGCGCCGCGTAGATGTAGTTCGGCGTTGGCTGGGATCGAGAACGCCAATGAGACTTTGAAGACTGGTCGCGGGATGGAGAACTGTCACGAGAGTATCCACCAAAGATGTAGCGCAAGTAGGAAGTCATGATGATTCGTGTAGGTTGTCGTGAGTGCAAAGTCGTGTATCGTCAAGCAGAAGAATAGGCCCTGTGGGTGGTCGTTGGCTATTTATATAGCGATACCAGAATTTCAGGGTCTGTGATTTTCAGGTTCTGGACATGTTTCAAAGCGATGAATTGAAGTAAGAGGACCCCCAGAAAAAAGTGAGATAAAAAAACGGCGGGCTGAGTGTCCCGCCATAGCGCCGGAACGTTCAGGAGGGTTTCATGCCAAAAACGTAGCAGATCTCTTGATACAAGCATGCAACATTTGGCAGGAGGACCAATTATCACGTCTTTGATTTGTCCGGAATGTCCGTGCAGTCCGCAAGCGTGTTCAATCATGCGACCGGCGTGTAGAGGAAAAGGGTAGTCTTAGCCTCAGAGGGGACAGCTGAGGTAAACGTGAAGCGAGGCGAGTGTGATTGGGTCGGCATTTTGCGTTCAATTTGAGGGTTTGCCTTGAGGCGTATAAGTTGGCTTTGATTATCACCCGTGTGTCGCTTGTGGACGGTGCATGGCGACCGCATGTTCGTCATTTACGGCCCATCGCAGATGCGGCCGCCGTCATTGATACGTCTCATCGCTTGACGGGTACAATCCCTAGGAATATTCCCAACACTGAACCGCGTAAAACGAGTCAGCTCAAGTAAAATGCGAGTCTAGGGTAAGCTCTTCGATACCCGGATAAGCCTGTCTTTGTATGGGGACCGAGAATCATGAAACACGCAAGTCGACGTGGGCAGAAAGTCGGGAACCAAATGAACGGTTTGTGAGAAAGCGAAATGAACGCGGGTCGGGATGACTCACTGGTCTAGAACGATCGTTCGCATCAGCACGATAGATGGCTACTTCTCCCACAGGGTTGCGATCGAACAGGAGGCGCGAAGCCATTTAAGCAGGCTAACCGAAATGAAGATGATGATTGCTCTCCTAGTCGATCGCTGATCGCGCCCTGTCAAGTTCGGGTTCTCCTGCCACGCGTGATTTGGAAAGGGACCCCACTCGGGACGTACCACTGCCAGATACACCACCACTGATTCACCCCGCCCCGTGGCCGCTGTAATAGCCGCTACATTGCCGGTGGGTGGTTGGGCCGGCTTTGAAATTAGCCGTGTGGTATTTTGCCAACTACCGAGGCTTGATAAGTGCACTCTTATCGCATCATACGTTTATGAAGGGCATTTGAAGCGGTCTTAGTAGTGATAGGGGACGGTGTCCTTGTTTGGCTCGAGTCCAAACAAACTCTATCCACTTCATCCATGTTTGACAAAATTCGGAAAAAGCTTCACATTGGATCTTCACATGAGAGCTCATTTGTAGACTTCGACGCTACTATCACTGACGAACAGGTCTATCGTTATCAAAGGCAAAGGGGCGTGAATCTCGGTAAGGACACTGTGTCCACATGCTGAACTAGATCACGAGCAAATAGGATGTTGGTTCGTCCTGGAGCGGTGGATCGCAGAGACACCCTTCCGACAGGCAGTCCAGTCTGGACAGAGTGACCTGGATGTTGCTAGAGGCCCTCGTGCAAAGGAGATCTTGGAGCGTCATTGGGATACATGGATCACGGACCAGGATTTTGAGTGGCTTGCCACCAGGGGCATAAATGCTGTACGGATCCCGGTAAGCCATCTTCCGACTGAAACATACAGGCTTTCACTCGACCCTGCATACAGATTGGATATTACCACCTGTGCAGTCTTGATCGTACCTTACTGTCAGAGACGGATTTCTATGGTCTCGACAATGTATTCGAGGGTGCGTGGGCTCGTCTCGTGCGAGCGGTCGAGACCGCTCAAGTCTATGGTATCGGGGTTCTGTTTGGTCGGTGACTCCCCCTTCCCTTCCTCCTTCCTAATGCGTCTTATAGACTTGCATGCTGCTCCCGGGAAGCAGAATCAAGATTCTCACTCAGGGACGTCTTCACCCACAGTCCTATTTATGGCCAGATCCAACTTGGAGATCACTGTTCGAGTCCTTCGTACTTTGCTATTGGCCCTACAGTCATTGCGCTCGAACCATAACCCCCCGATTAGCAACGTCATTGGGGTAGAATTGCTCAATGAGCCCAAGCCATCCTCCCATCCCACATTGAAGGACTGGTATGGAAAAGCAATCAGGAAATTACGCGCCGTCGACCCGGGTTTGCCTATTTACATTTCTGACTGTTGGATGTCTGACGATTATGCCCACTTTGTCAAATCGCTTCCCCAGTCCACGTCCCCGGTTTGTCTAGACCACCATCTCTATCGCTGCTTCACGTCAGAGGATATCTCAACCCCGGTCGCACAGTATTCTCTATCCTTCATGGATCCGAACATGCCCACCCCCCAAACGTTTGCACGTGTGGCCGGTATACTTGAAGATGCCGGAGGTGCAATTGTGGTTGGGGAGTGGTCAGGCGCACTGAATCCTGGCTCGCTGCAAGGCCCCATCAACGAACAAGTAGAACGAGCAATGTATATTTCAGCACAGCTTGGACTGTTTGAACAGCATTGTGCAGGATGGTTCTTCTGGACGTACAAGAAAGAGAGCCGCGGTGATCAAGGGTGGTCTTTTCGAGATGCGGTAGAAGCTGGTGTATTCCCAACCCCCCTTGGTATGCGCCCAAAGGGTGACGTTCCCACGCATGACCCAGATAGGGCGGGGAGGAAGGCGGTCGCATTGGATCAAGCTCTAGGTTAGGTTGATTTTGAAATCTCTCGCAGCCCCATTTCACAGATAGTTTCAAAGGCCAACATACTTCCTATTGGACTCAGCATCCCGGACACTACGAACACTGGCGTTTCAGCAAGGGATATGATCAGGGTTGGGAAGACGCGTACCAATTCCTCTTGCACAACGTTGCGAACCAACATGCAGTTTCCGAGCTTGGATTCCAGGGTCTGTGGAAGAAGAAGAGGGTGCACGACCACGGCATCGAAAACGGGTTTAGCAACAACCATTGGGAATACGGTATGAAATGCGGTTTCATGATAGTCCGCCCTCCGTTCTCGCGGATATCCCGGACGCAGTGAGCTGATATTTTTCCTTTTCAGAACACGGGTACGTGCAAGCCATTCGCGGCGCGAATCTTGACTTCGCGAATGCCTATTGCTGAGTCTCATGGCCTTCGTACCACATGGTAATGTACTTGTATTACGGTATCAAATGAGACTGGCGTCTTGCGCGCATTCAGCTTCAATTTGAGCGATTGAATCCCACTATTAGGTACGTGCTGTCATTTCCCATCGAAGTAGTAATTGGTCTTCTAGGTTTCAGCGCCACATGCGATCTATTCTGCTTGCGTGTCGAGGTAGTCGGCCAACGGCACACTGATCTATTCCTGAATCGACCCTTGTGCATTTGCACTGCCATCATCAGCAAGGGGTAGAGTGACATCTGATATGAATCTCAAGGCACAAACGTCCTTATTACGGTACAGTAACAAAGAAACTGATACGGGTACATAGCATATGTCACGACATGGATTAAAGGTACAAATGTCCAGTATATCGTACGCAAGTATATCAGGGAGCATTACCAATCTCGTCATCATGCGATCAGGCTCTAGTGATCAGCCTCCAGTGATAGAAGCCGTCCTCGTCATGTGTTCTGATCAACCCTCTGAACACATGTTTATCCAGCAAATAGTCGATGCGCTTGACTCCCCGGCTCGCCTCCACCTGTGCGGACGATGGCGCGCTTCGGCATCTCCTGGTGTACGCACGGGCGATCACCGTCTCCTCGGACACGCTGAGCCGACCCCAGTCCTGATGTGTGATCTGCCTGTGAAGCGAGGAGTGGATCAAGTAGAGGACGTCGCCGAGCGTGATCGGAGGTGGGGCGGCAGGGTTGGTGTACCCATCATAGTGGAACTCCAAGTCGATCGGCCACTGTGGGATAGCGTCGTGGGTGATGCGCATCCGCGTAATGGGAGGGTACGTCGCTGGCGATTGGAGCTCCTCAGTCGAGATGATAACAGACTGCCCAGGGCCGACCCATCGGAGTGGGGAAAAGGATGGCGAGGCGAGATCAAAGTAAAAGTCGGTGCGAAACGCCTCTCCGTTCAGGAGGGGGTGGATCTGGAATTGCGAGGAGGGACCGGCCCAGGGGGAAGTGGCTTCCCATGGCCTAAAGCCACCACCAAAGGACCGCCTACGATCGCGGTTAGGCGTCGACGGCGTTGCAAGGAAAGGGCTGGAAGGCATTCCTCCATGCCAGGAGGGTCTGCGGGTACGGGTGGGAGGGTTCCAAAAGCCATCGTCGATGAATGCACCCTGAGGAGTAGTGGGTCTGAGGTAGGGGGAAGACGGTGGGTATGGGGAGGGCGGGTAGAGCGCAGCAGGGGGGATGAAAGGTGAGCGTTGCGTGTACGGGCCATACCCAAGATATGGTGTAGGCTCAAAGGCCGAAGGTGTATAGACATATGGGCCAGACATGACGATCGGTGAGGAGGTTGAGTTTTGGTGGGATGAAGTTGGGTAGGTTATATCTGAAAGATACGCGACATTCAGACACAGCTTGAGACGCCCGCTATTGTCATCATCCATTGCACAGCCTGTACTACGCACCTCACAGCCACGCGCAGACTAGTCAATCCCCGAGCGATCTTTGGGATACAATTGGATAATGGTTTGCGTAGATACACAGCTTCAGAATGCGGGAAGCGCGTCGGGGCTGAAAAACGGTCCCGAGACTGACATTACCAGTTGGTAAGCTGTTGCCCGAGGTCACAATGTGTGGACTGCCTTGCTGTGAAGCCTCAAAAAATGGTACCTGGACTGTGGTCTGTCCTGCGGAGCCATCCAGTCAACTCGGCGGGAGAAAATCTGTATCGCCGACGCCAAGGTTCTCTGCAAGATTTCGGGGTTTGTCATCTTCCAGGGCATCGCCCCCCTTGAGCGTCTAAGACACTAAGACCGTAGAAAGTCCCATTTCCGAGCTTTGCTATGGCGCTGATCCAGTCAGTCCGGATTAGCATCGCCTTGGCCATAAGGTTGGGATCAACGCTGACTCCGTATACCCTTTGATCGACCGCGATGCGTGCTGCCAGCAGCGATTCAACTGAGAGAAATGGAATGCAGCTGCCACCTTATGCTGACATAAGCCGTAAGCGGCTTCAACTCGAACTGCGAGTCGACCTGGATAACAAAGTCCTTGGGCGGATTTCCAGTTTGTTTGTCCACCATGCTTAGAATGAGCTTGCAGCATACTGATTGTCAGTGTCACATAGTCTTTTGTGCACTGCAGTGTGCCGTGATCCACTGCTGAATCATATTGGTTTGTTCAACCCAGGGCTCTGCGCCGTGCGGCAAATTGCCGACGTGAAACAACCCAGTACTTGTTCGCTCAGGATGGTATTATTCAAATGGAAAGGAGTCGCTAATTGGACAAGCCACCTTGGCTGAGTTGTAACCGCGAACACTGCTCCTGCTTCGCCTCAGCGACCTCCGTCATCTTGTTCAGTTGTAAGATTACGTTTTTGTAGGTGATCAAACCAGCTGATCACACACACAACAGCTATTAGTCGACCTGAGTCATCCGATTTGGTCCAGTCGCTCAACAATTGTATCACTCATTTGGACGTTGCGGTGATGAGTCCACAGGTTTGCTGCTGCTGATTTAGGGTCATTCCTATTCCTCTGACCGTCCGAAAAGATAAAGCATAGGCTAGATATCGTACTGGGTAATCTCAATTGTGGTGGGTCGTTTTTCTCAAACTTCTCCCTTTGGTTTATCGAGGTCCAGAGGATCAATATTTACTTTGGGTCCAATGTATTTGTAGTGATATCGTGGCATTGAAAGTGAGGGAAACACTCTTTAGGCAGGGTTTCGTTGACCGTGAAAGTTAGGTAGTAATGCTTGAGGCTTCCCTGGCGTAGGTGAGTTGTCACTGGGTTGCTCTGCGATTTAACATGTTCATTGCATAAGTAGGTCTGTGGAGTCCAACACTACCCTTCGACAAATTATAGTCATCAGTGTTTATCGTTGGAACGTCTGTTATTTTGATTCGTGGGTACGAGATCACAGCGAGCACAGCTTCAGTTGACTGATTGGTACCACTGTAACGAAGGGTATTGATGATCTTTCATATTTTTCCGTGGTAAATTCTACTAGTTTCCTTCGTCATTATTCCCCGTCGTCTCATGGACTTCTATATACAGGATGGACAGGAATGCATTTATGATGAGCTCGGAACTGAAATTGCGCTACCACTACAAACCGTAAGTAGGTTTACTTCCGTGTACCTCTTGTCTTAGCCCCACCAGCCACCATTGGGACGTCAGACTCTGCCGTAATCTGCCAACAATACCCCCTGCGTAGCGCATAGGTGGGCTGGCATTGATGTTACTGCCACGGGTAAGTTTCAGTTTCATTTGTGCTGTATCATTTTTGTTTGTCTAGGTTTCTGGATGGGCCACATGACAGAAAAATTGATGCCATTTGAGGGCTCGTATACCCGGCCTTCCATCCAGTTTCTTTTGTCTTCCTCAGCTTGGCCTCTCATAGCCGATCCATGCCATCGGTGCCTGTTCATCTGACCTTGCTTCTTTAGGGATAGCGCTCATGTGGCAACTTACTTGGATTGCAGCCAGCAAGTCTACGTGCGAACTGTGAGGTTGGTGATATCTCAAAGAGGGGTGTAGAATGCGACATACATACACAATCATAATCTTCGATCCATGAGGTGTTCGCGTGTATAGGGCCGAGGGATACAATGACAATATTGGCGATTGAACAGGCATGATAATCCCTCCTTCATAACATGCATTGTGCTCTGCCCACCAACCGTAGGATGCTATTTCCCCACAACTCTGCAAGGTGAGATGAAATCGATGTACGCAATGGTGACGTGAATGACGTTCGATGCTTTTGTGTCTCGCTGATGGTACTGAACTGTCGACGGCTCTAGGCATCCTGTACGGAAAGAATTCAGTGGTATCCGAGCCACACGCCGTTGGAACGCTATCCTAACTGCAGTACATGCAGTGGCATTTACAGGTGTGCACGGTTGAAGTGAGCGAGAAGCGGCGATCAAGCAGACAAAGCACATGTCCGAGGTACGATGATGAAAGCACGAATCGTTCTTCAACCTGCTGCAGCATCTCTACCTACTGGTCGGAAAATGGTAACTCGGATATCAGGGTATGTACATCGGCAACTCTGGTGCGTTATAATAGTTTAGGAAGATGACTAGCTTAGCGCTGAAAAGCAAAAAAATTACCATGATCGTAGCAGAGAAAGTGTGATATCTGCTAACTCATTCTAAAAAAAAGCCAGTTGGAGAGGCGAATATCCTGCCAACGTGGCTTTGGTTCACCGTAAACATGACAGGAGTAAGTTGGCGAACTTCGGCGTGGAGGGACCACCCATAAGCGGAGGAAAGGGATCACCCTCCGAAAATACGGCTATAGGCTGCTCACAGATCCGTGTGTTCCAGTCATTGGGGCTAGTCATGCCTTTCCGTCCTGCGCCACGGGAGCACAACGCCATCGATGACAGCGGCCACACTACAGCTTGATAACAGCAGGCCCAACCGTTGGAATGAACGATACGCAGCCACAGGTTGGTGCGATGAGAAAAGCAAGGGTTGTCCAGCGCTACAACGAGACTGTCTCCATTGTTGCGAACGAGAAGATCCGTCCTGTACACGGGCGGAGGACGATGGCTCACATACCTTGTACATTCTCTCTGCAATTCACAAATACCGTCGCCCCTTGCATTCGAGGGGCGGTCCGCACAAAGCCAATGGCAACCGAAACACGGACGGAGATGGCGTTTCATGTCGTGTTCCACAACCAGGCTACAAACGCAAAGCGAGAACGCAAGAAGCCTGAAGTTCAGAGAGAGGTGGACATCGTGTCGTTGGGTGCTACGTGCCCGCCCTCTGTGAAAGAAAACGTTCAGTTCATGGCAAAATGCAAGGGCAATCAACGTGGCCTAGGACACGCGTCGAAGCGGGCAGGACAGTGGACTTGGATTGGCACCATCGAAGACTTGGAGGGCCTATGAAGGTTGTAGGCGTGCAGTTGGGGTGGATTTTGAGAGTGAGCCTGTGGTACATTCATGAATTCACGGTGTGGGTCCAGCTTTGAAGATTACGACCTGTCCTGTCTTCCTGTACTACCGCCCAGCGGGTAACAGAGGTTCAAATTTAAAGGCTGTGTGCAGAGCGATTTTTGCGTTCGTTGGTCCGTATGCTTGATCGACAGGATGTAGTTGAGGTAAAGTGTGTCAACGGCTCACAGCCACACATGAAATCCATTAGCCTACCAAACTAGCGTATCAAAAAACTACAGCTTCAAACTGTGGGTAAACTACTGGCTACAAGCATTCTAGGGTCATTGCGTTAGAGTTCCAAATAATGCGTCATCGTCTCCAATAAAAAAGAAGAACCACAGGCTGTGCCCTCGAAAAAAAAAAGTCCAGAGTGTTCTACCGAGAAGGTTTCCGATGCGAAGGGTTGATGAGTCCTAGGTTGACCCACCAAGTACCGTTCCGCGACGATATCCATACTCCCCACCAATACCTGCGATCGCCCAACACGTCTGCTCTCCGGTAGCCCTGCAAGGCCTCCCATCCAGGTAGCGCCGCGCTCTCCCGACACCGCACATGATACGCATCCGTCAACCGTCGGTAGTTGCTCGGATGAAGGTTGAGGATGTACTGCACCTCGGGGTACGTCAAGGGTACCTGAAAGTACTGGTGGATGGCCTCGAACAAGTCGCGCACCGTCACTGGCTTGCTCTGATCGATTACGATCGGGCCCCAGAGGGTCGACATGTAGCCGACGTCGCATGCGATGAAGATGGTGTGGGCGTTGACGTCGGTGATGGGGTCTCTCCAGATACTGGCCATGTCGACGACGACGTGGTTTGATGTCAGTCGTTTCGCCGTGGTGGGATGCTTTGTGACGTTCCAGTCGATCAAGGGCAGATGGGCGTTGTTGGGGTTGGGGATGATGTGGGGGGAGAGACGGATGGGGATATCGTGGGCCCAGTCGAGTGGGGGCCATGTTCCAGGCGTCCATTGAGGCATCGTGCCTGGGAGGGAATGTCCGCCTGTGGGAACGGCTGCCCAGGGAGTCAATGGATAAGCGGTATAGGGGTTGAGTTGAGGATGCGGGCTCCAGGCCAAATGACCCATAGGGTAGGTCCAGACATAGTGGTTAGGTGTCCAGGGTGGAAGCTGGAATGGATGCCATGCAGATGTGTTGTTGACGGCCGGTGCTGGTTGGGTGGATGCGTCTGGGGCTTGAAGGTGAAAAGTCAATGAAGCAACGAAGCATGTACGTTCAAAGCGTTACCCGTGTTGGCCTGGATCCCAGGATTCCCGCCGTCGGGGAGGTGATCGTTGTTCCGTGGTTCTGGACAACTTCTACGGCGACGTAGGCATCGACGCGGGCCAACAAAGATCGGCCGAGCTACGTCCAAGCAGCCTGCGGACGTGTTGGGGGTACTTCGAGAAAAAACGGGGGCAAAGGTGGAGTGATTTGGGAAATTGGTGGTATCTGGCACGTCAGCGTCTGCCTGAGGTGGTTCGAAGCCTGGCACTTGATCGAGACGGTAGTTGCGCATCATATCCTCGACGGCTTCGCGAATGGCGCGTGGGTCCAAGTCTCTAGGACCGGCAGCCATCGCGACATCGCGCCAAAAGCGTTCCCGCAGAGTAAAATCTGAAGGCATCGGTCGTGTTCGGAGATGGGAACGATGATGGATGTATGCGGAAGAGGCTGGTTAGAAGACGAAAATTTGCTGGGAGATTTGCCCACGCGCATTGCATTTATTTGCGTTCTGAGCATAATTGAGGGTTGAAGAAGAGTACAGCAAGTCACCCACACTGGTGGACAACGTGCGGGTCAGACAACCCGCTTCGGTCCGCCGGGTAAAGTGTTCCATATGCGTACATAATGGTCGTAGTAGCCCACAAAGCTATACCAACACTACTGAAGTACAGACATCCCACCAACAACGGCCCTGTATACTCTCGTGGACGACCATTCTAGGCTGGATCGGTGCAAGTCACCTGTAGCACGGCCACATCGCTGCCATCTCGCGGAGTACCCATCACTTCATAGACTTACATTTACTGATACACTTTGTAGGACCTAACATCAGAAACCATTCATACACTGTTGTCTAGCTCTTGAGATGTGTCGACGCTCTCTCCGACGAGGCCTCTCCCTGTTTGGGATTGCGTTTCATAGGCTAAGGATGTATCAAGTACTCTATATCCAAATGAATGGATCAGACGAACCTGGTTGCGTTACTTGACCACTCTGCTGAGTTTTCCCCGGATCGACCAGTCCCGTGGATTCTTTCCCTGTCCCCGTCTGTTGTGTCTGTGTTCCCACAGTGGTCTGTGCAGGTTCCAAAGGGGACGATGCCTGTGTTGTACCAGACACCTGTTGCTGTGTGGGCTCCTTGGTCTGTGTCTGTGTCTGGGGCAGAGGCTGTGATTGATCGCCCGTCTGGCTTGCTTGCGTGTCGGCGGTAGCAGTGTCATGCGCAGGGGCCCCTTTCATCCGTGCGACGCCCTGCTCAATCTCGGACCGTCCCTTGGAGACAATGTCTTCGTCTCTGGCTTTGGCTTCGTCCGAACCCGAGATGGTCTCGACGGCACCCATCACCGACCCGCGTATATTTTCGCCCATGCCTGCGGGTCCAAGTGAGCGCTGTCCGTTGATAGGGGTCGACGTACCATGGACAACGTGGGCGGCCCCTCTGAATGAAACAGTGAGTGACAGACATTGACTGATACGGTGACACGAACTTGATCTTGTCGGTGAAACTGGTGTGATGTTTCTCGCTGTCGTGTGTCGACATGGCTGTTGAGAGAGAAGCGAATGTGCACGTGCCATGATGTCGCCGTGACGTCGTTTTCTGCCCGGAATTGGCTTTCTGATGCAACGTGCCCCTCTGCACTTTGGCGGAGCTAATTGCCGTTAACGCCGTCAATGTCGTCACCCTGATAGATCAGCCACGTGATCACTAGTGTGGGGAAGTATCTGATCAGAACTGCGCCAGCGTGAAACCATCACCGAGACAACTGATCTGTGCTCGATATTGTACACACATATTTTTATTCCACCACAACATCTACACCGCCAAGGTTACCTACTACAGACCGTCTCCATACATACACGATCCAAAAGCACAAGAATTCCGAATCCGAAGCAGATCGAAACCGTAGTCTAGTAAAGCAAACAGCAGAAAGAAAACACGGACACTAAGTGGTATAATGATATGAATAAGAAGCCGGTATGTAAGCTACAATATTGCCTAGAGTATTGTCCATCGAGACCTGCGTCTCGTTTCATGTGTTTGTGTTTTTGTCAGCGTCCAATGTCGCAAAAGAGAGAAGCATGAATGGGGAGGAAATACAGTATAAGGATAGTCCGCATGCAAAGATTAAGCCAGGTTGAGGATCCACACGTCTGGGCCGACCTTGGTGCTCGACAAGCCCATGAACCGCGTTCGCCCTCGCAGAAAGTCAACCCGCTTCACGCCCTTTTGGTACTGCTCATCCGCCGCCTCTTTCGACGGCGCACGCCCGCACCGAGTGTGGAACGCAATCGACACCTCGTCTCTGAGTGCCTGCGTCGGGAGCGTGCTGTACTCGGACTGAAGGACAGGGTGACGGAGGAAGCAGTAGAGTGCTTCGAAGAGGTCGCGGACCGAAACGAAATGCTTCGTGGGTGGGATGACCAGCCGCCATGGGAACTGCTCGATGAGCAGTGTCATGGTGTGCATGCTTGGCCGCGTCGCTGGCTCTTCAAGCACCCTTTCGGGAAGGCTCAGCGGTGATGCGTGCACGTTGGGGGCGAGGGTATGAGGTGGAAGGGAGACGTCGTAGACGACAGGTGGGTAGTAGGGATGGAACGCGAGCAGTGGGTGGATGGCAACGGGGCCATCAGGGAGGGGAAGCAAGGAAATGATGTTCTGGGGGGGTGTGCATGGCCCTGAGGAGTCGCCTGACGAGGGCAGCGACGACTCGCTGAGCGTCGGCGATGGTGTCTTGGGCGAGTAAAAGATGTTCTCTTCGTTGAAGCGGACTTGCTTTTTGGAAACAGACATCCTGGAGTAACCGCGGTGACGACGCGAACGACGAGAGAAGGCTCTGCGAAGGAGAGCCCGCAGCGAGGAGAAAAAAGTGGTCGTTTGGGATGTGTGAGAAGGGATGATGGTGGTCGTTGCAAGGGAAAAGATTCGAGTTTGCGGCCCCGATCTCTGGTGCGGGGGTTGTTATATGTATCGTCGGGAGCGCAGCCTCCCAAGTTATTTGAGCATTGCCGCAAGCGAGATTTTGGGCGAAATATGACTTGGACACGAATCGGTTGACTCGGTATCGCCTTTAGTGAACGCCTGCAAACGAAAAAACTTCCTTTTCGAGGTGGAAAATGAAATATGGCGGGGCGGGATGGCAGTACAGCATCGCAAGGTGTCCGGAGGGTGACTCTTCTTTACGGAACCGAAAACGGTCAGTCCATTTTCTAGACAAGATGCTAGACGTATCGCGGGACCATCACGTCCTAGAACGTTTCATGTCATTCCGACCCGCCCAGGTAACCAAATGACTCATCTCTTAGACAGATTGGTGTCTCACAGCTCGCAGCTGGGCGTCCCGAGCCCAAGTTGTATGTTTTTTTCCAGAACGACTTGGACCGTGGCAGTGTAGGCGCCCCATGTCTACGCGCAAGAGCAAGCGGACGACGAGCTTTGCACTGCTTCTTACAGGCACAAGACTGCTGTTTTGTACTCAGGGCGGACAGTGTTGACGCGGCCAGCTGCGACTATCACGTACACTTGTCTCTGGGTGAGTGGTACTGTTCGCGAAGGCTGCTGCTCTACTGCAAGGTGATGGCTGGTCGCTGACATTCCACAAGTTCTATGGGAATGCTCGACTAGCAAAGTCAACCGTGGCAGACGACACCTCTTGGCGGCGACCACTGTCCTTACTGTGGACTGGACTCTCAATGGCCATCGGACGCATCCGGATCTCCGTAACCAAACTACGGTCCATGGACCTGACTCGACCCTAGACACCCTTCTGCATACCGACCTGTATCGCCCAAATCTGTGGTCCTTGGGAAACTGTGGCCGCGATGATTGAGTATGCCGTCATTTTCATTGGGTCTCCTGCGCTCCGAGGCACAAGGACAGCAAATGCCCTCTTGGCAAGTAGGTGCGCGGCAGTGTCCCGAAAGTTCGCCTTGGAATCATGTCCATACTTATCATCACCCCCAGACAATCCTACACGGAGTTGCCGTCAGACCGCAGTCTCCGAGCGCTTTGCCTGCGCGCAGGTGAGATCGCATCGCTGTAAGATGTGGTGGCATGATCATATTGATGTGGTCCATAGAACCAAAAATATGTCCATTCATTCGCGGCTATTTGTCCCGACCCCACGCTATCCCGCCCTCTCTACCCTTTTCCAGCTCCGTCTCTTCTCATTCCCAGATGTGCGCTGTCCATACTTGGCCTGTCCCGACTGTGGGGCTCATTCTTCCCCCGACTCTACGAGTTATTTATGGCTCGCGAGCGATATGAATGCTCTAAAAAGTATATCTGGCATACAATTTGTCTCCTTTCGTGATTTCAAATATGAATACTGATGAAGTCATTTGATAGATGACGAAGAGCATTCTGGACGACGTACCACAGCCGATGGGGCCTTCTTCGGCACACAGGTCCATTCAGCGTTGAGGCGCTGATGTGGAGATTTCCGAACCTATGAACGAGGCGTTGTTCGACAGGTGCCACCAAGCTCCGCGCATCTTGCTGTGAGCGATCGGCCCAGGCGGGGCGATACAGGGCCGTGTAGTTTCAGAGTCTCGCGGGGAGAAGGTGCCTCATGGGGTTCTGCCCCAGCGTCTCGCGCACACTGCCGATAATGATAAGGTAGCGTTGACTTGTCATTTGCATTTTTTTTTCACGCGATTCTTCCTATCGCAGTGACTGCGCTTTACATTACCCTTGATGGCTTCGTAATGGCGCGCCTGTCGGGACAATGACGCTCCCCGATGGATAAGGGCGTCTTGCTGTGTAGCCTCTAGGTCCTTTGTGAGCGTATATGGGTTCCACTATCTCCGTGGGTAGTTGATCGGACGTTACTCGTACATTCGATAGGCTGATTATGATGACACCACAATGTGTATCAGCGACCTGACGGAGATCTCCACCCGAATGATGAAGTCGAGTCAATCTGGTTCCACCTTGTTTTCTTACGGTGTTCCGCTATTGTACGCGTACGTGTCCCTTTTCCTTTCCTTTGTTTTCTTTTACATTTGTTGTAGGCATGAAACAGTTCCTGCGGAGTGGGATAAGAGAGCACAATAGCACTGCATAAGTGATCAATTCCGAACAATGCATCGCCGTCCATTCCAAAAGAGGCGCGTTGGAGCCATCCTGATTCTGCGTCTTCATGACAGTCAACCCACGGACTTGAACCAGCATCGCATTGCATCTTCGTCAACACACGCTATTTTCGAGTGTCCGAAAACGGAACTGCTGCTGCATTCGACGCGGAGTGAGGGGCCCGATAGTCTGGTGACCATCCCGTCTATGAGGTCACGTGTGGTCACGTGTGCTGTGATCCTGCGGATGAGGCAGACCGTCGATAGACGGTCTGGTACAATCGACTGTGGCGTGAGGGGAGTGAGTGGGATCTCGAAGTAACGTGACCTCCATCCAATCAGAAAATATGAATTTCTCTCTATGAATTAATTTAGTTTTGAAAAACTATTATTTTTGACATGTATGAAATTAATCGAAACCACTTGATCTACCACTTATGCCCTCGACTGAACTGTTGGTCTTGACACATCCGAGTGCATGGACTGTCATTTTACAACAGCGCTTGTCGAGGGTGTTCTTTGGACATGCTGATGAGCCTTGCTTCAAGCTTAATCGGCGACCGACTTCCTCATGACTATCTTATGACCCTGGACGATCAAGACAAACTCGATGCGATCCGAGCGTGCCTCGCAGTCTCTCTTCTCACCGATGGCCGTCTCGTTCCGCACCGATTCCAGCTTGAGGCCTCTCTGACAGTCTTACGTCGATGCGATTCGGTGATTGTTGCTGGTACTGGAAGCGGAAAAACACTCTGTCTTTTGATACCACTGCTCCTCCGTCCTGGATCAATTTCGATTACAATATCGCCACTCAAGCGTCTCCAAATGACCCAGGTGAGACACATTTTATGATATCACTCACATGTTTTATTCTGGCTCAGGTCCTTGAGAGCGAGTGTTATGGAATCAAAACAATAGCCATCAACGAGGATACTCCGCATGACGAGGAGATTTGGAAAGTAAGTTAAGCCATCTATATATTACTCAGACTATTTACTTCAGTACTGCGACATCTACAAAAGAGCGTGCAAGATGGCACCTTTCGACACCTGATCATTTCACCAGAACAGCTTGCATCCATCAATGGGCACCTTCCCTGCCTTGCCCGACTTCTTTGAGAGAGCCACACCTTCGTTCAGAGGATCAAGTCTATTCATATTGATGAGGCCCACAATATCCACACTGCTGGGATTTCACTTCATGGAGAAGATGCGTTCCGACCAGTATACAGCAAGCTCGATCTTAGTGGTTTTTTCTAAATGGGTTAGGGTCGGGCCAGGGTTAGGCCCGCATTTTTAGGGGGTAAAATTACCGCAATTAGACAAATGTCAAAGTGCGGTAAAACAGGGGGTGTAAAAATGATGAAAACAATGAAAATTAATGAAATAGAGCATATTTTGACTTGGATTTTGACTAAAATAAGCAAGTAGAAAATAAGCCGCAATGTGTACTTTGCTTGAATGCGGCAAATAAGGTGGGTAATATTGCAAACAAGGTATGACAATGTGAATAATGGGTCTATATTTCACCGCGATTCAACCATGTGGTCGAAATGCGGTGAATATAAATATAAATAAACAAAGTAAAATACCGTGATTCGACCATGTGGTCGAAATGCGGTGGATAGGAGATGGACAGATCTATAGATCTATCTGTGAAGAAAGGCAATGATGACTACAAGTGAAGATGTGATCTAATGTAGAGTGTACATGGAAGTGTCTAACTACTGTGCTATGGGTTATGGAATATATCTTACAGATGCCAGGACTATAAGTGAGTTATGAATTGCAAGAAAGAGTATGATGTAAGTGAAAAAACATACGAACTAACGATGAACATTGGGACCATGTGGACATACCTACTGTGGGTTGTGCATTGTAATGATGTGGGCAGGGACCTACTCTGATCGAAGTCCATGGGGGCAAGTGCAGAAGATCTGTGAACAAAGGTTCAAATGTCCTATATGCTGTGACTAGATTGTGGATGGGATACTGGACGTATTGCAATATACTAATGAGTATGGGATGTGGATGCCTACAAGATGTCGAAGAAGGTGGTTGAGCAGTTTGGGCAATACTGGATCAAACGAACGAGTGGAGAGCTGTTGGACCAAGTGAAACTGTTCACGCCAGATGCAGGAGCAACAGACCTACCTGTATTATTAGAGCGACGGCAGCAACCGAGGCAGAGAATAGGGCATGGTGGTAGGGGAGTGCGTGCACTTCCTCTCGAGTTGTACGGGTTTGACGGAGACATTGAGTACGTGGGGATGTGCCGAGCGATGCCAAGCAGTGACAAGTGGTTTCCTGAATCCTCCAATGTCATGAGTGACTAGATAAATATGTACTCACGTGAATGCCAAAGTATATCTTGAGCGAACTGATCAAGTTATGTGATTGATGGCTGGTCTGTATGATAGAATGATGAGTGATTACATGATCTGTTTGTACATGTGATTTGCCGCGATTGGACCATATGGTCGAATTGCGGTGAAAATGAACTAGATATATGTTAGATACTATACGTACATGTAGGTAGGCTATTATACTAATTGACGATTGTGAAGTAAGTGTAATAGACACGTGATTTCACCGCATTTTGACCATATGGTCGAATCGCGGTAATTTGAGCCTAAGAACAAGGTGGTTCGGTGCAAAGCAAGAGATGTAGATAAGAATCAGACGTGTGATTTGTAGCGATTTGACCATATGGTCGAATTCCTATAAATCAAGGGTGTGATTCTGAGTCTATGTAGTTTGATATACATAGGTACACACAGATACGTGGCACCATCTCATGAGCTTGTATGTTCACCGCAATTCAACCATATGGTCAAATCGCGGTGAACTCTTGTGGTTGTTTTGGGGGATCATGGTATATGCTACATAGAGTATGTACATGTGGGTGTATGTTTACCGCGATTGGACCACATGGTCAAATCGCGGGAAATGTATTACAGTAAAACCGTACTATGAATACAAGTGTAATGTAGAGTGTGTATATGGACTTATTGATTCGCCGCGACTTGACCATGTGGTCCAATTGCGGTGAATCAATGAGTGCTAATGATAAAGATTATATGTGATATAGTTTGTAACCCTATTGTTTACCGTGATCAGACCATATGGTCGAATTGCAGTAAATGAGAGATAGGATCTAGGCACTCTCTTGGCGTGATCGATTTATTTGTATTGTAGTTGATGATGTAATGTTACCAAATAGATCAATGCATACATAAATAGAATATGATCATCCACCCAGACAGAGTGTATCATACACAAATATGATTGACTGCTATAGCATGAGTAGATAGAAGGAGAGAGACGGTACAATGTACATGTACGTGTGTACATGTGTACATGTGATAGAACATTGTATATGACTGAGTTCTATCTATAGGAGGAGTGGTGTATCTATATGGAAAACAGATTGAATGCATGAGAGAAGTAAATGCACTACACATGTAAATGGTAGAATATTCTATGTTCTATATCTGGGTAGAAGGTTACATGTCATGTCAAACTGGGCTGAGGGTTCTGACTGAATAGAGATATGAGTAGGCTGTGTATTGCAGTTACTGCACATAACTCAAAGACAAACCACTACACATACACAGAATCAAAAAAGACATTTACACCTACGTCTACAAAGACCTAATCAACAGATGGCACTGAAAGGGAAAGGAAAGAGCAGCAGCAGTGCTAAGGCCTGAGGAAAGAAGAATGTCAGTGATGGTGATGGTGACAGTGATATGTCAATGATGGTGATGATCAACAAATAAATGAAGGAATACCATAATCTTGAGGAAAAGGCAAAGAAGGCACTCATTGGATATGCACAGACTGACTTAATTGACCAAATACTGGATGGCCACACTGTGTGGGGGTCATGTATGCACAGCCACCATCATCCCTGGTGTGCTGTGGGCATCCAGGACACCCATACAAGGTGTGCAACACCTACTACACACTCTATACACTATAAAAATAGTATTGATATTTACAGTGTACTATGTGTTCATGAGAGTGTTTCTACATGTTATACACACTCTATGGTCATCCAGGATGCCCACACTCCACTGGGGTATCACCACAAGTACATGTAGCAACTATAGTGTAATATATGTACACTCCCTGGCTTTCTATGATACTTTCCACATGCTATGGGCATCCGAGATGCCCATCCTGCATGGGGCACATATCTGCACAGCCACAGGGATCACTGGCATGCTGTAGATGCCTTGAAAACCAGTACAAGGTGTGTAATACCCTCTACAGATTCAATATACTGCAAAGGTAGTATACAAGTTTATAGTAAACTGGGTGTACATATGAGTGTTTAAACATGTTCTACACTGACCATGGGTATCCTGGATGCACACCATGCACAAAT
This sequence comes from Xerocomus spinulosus, assembly GCA_038094075.1. Taxonomy (NCBI): domain Eukaryota; kingdom Fungi; phylum Basidiomycota; class Agaricomycetes; order Boletales; family Boletaceae; genus Xerocomus; species Xerocomus spinulosus. Next base: position 627 of record JBBPTN010000141.1, on the reverse strand, counting down.
ATTACAACAAATACTAGCTAGGCCAATTGAATAACATAGACAAGGATAGTTATTAGCTAGTGGTCTCTATATATATGTTGTAACTATTTGTACATGTTATTCATGTATTGGGGGCATCCAGTTGTACCCATAAAACAAGATCAAGATCAAGACAAATCCAACCAAATCCAAATCAAAAAAAAATCAAAGCTAGATCAAGCCAGATCTAATCAGATCCAATCAGATCCAACTGAATGAAACCATCGATCAAGCAAGATCAAACTAGATCAAAGCAGATCTAATCAGATCAGATCCAACTGAAACTACCGATCAAACTAGATCAAAGTCAGTCTATGGTAATCTAAGCCAATTCAAGGTAGTTTTCACTACGCTTTTCTAGGATTCTGACCTTGACTTTTGCCTACATTCTATACGCTTTTTTAAGCAAAATCCTACATTTTCGCTACACTTTCTGACCAGACCTTGTCCTAAGCTATCGGTGTAGATTTCATCTACGCTTCTACCCACGATTTCCTACACTTTTGGTACACTTTCAAATATGACTTTTCAATACGCTCTGACCACGCTTTTGGTACACTTTTGGTACACTTTTTTCCTAGACTCTGACCATGCTTTTGGTACACTTTT
>JBBPTN010000140.1:0-43684 GCA_038094075.1 Xerocomus spinulosus | reverse complement strand
ATATGATTGTGTAGGCATTGTTATCCATATATAGGGCTTATACAAGCATGTGGAAGGTCAATATGAGTATTGATTACTAATATTAGATAAATGATGCTAGTAAGAGCAATTTGAGTCAATTTGATGAACTTCCTACCCTTCAGAATTCACAAAAGATAAGAGATTACTAAGGCATTAATAGAAAATCATTTGAATAAACAATGTTTATTCAATTAAAACAGTCCAAAACAATTGTAAACTGAATAATAATAATAATAATAATATGAATGCCCATGACAATTATTGAAGTTTTGAAAGTGTGTAATAGTTGATTTCATGCTCTTAGAAAAGAATACTGTATTGAGTAAAGAATAAAAATTTGATAACTCTGTATATTAGGAATAGGGTGTGTATGCACTATTACATAATGTAAATACATGTATCATTATTTTTATAGCCAAATAATACCAACTATCATTTAATTTTAATGAAATACCACCCTCCATATAAAAAAGTGCAAAACTATTGCAATGATATTATCAATTTAAAATGGGCATATCTCAACAGCCACTGGGCAAAATCACATGATCCAGGGACTGATTTGTAGCCAAGAGTATGTGCTTTGTTTGGTCCAACCAAAGCTAGGCATAATTCTCATGAGTGCTTGCAGTGCACTTCATGCACTGCATCAGGGTTAATTATTGTAATGGTTTTGGATGTCACTGTAGCAGCATAAGGCACCACATAACTAAGCAACACCTCTTTTTCATTACTGTATGCTCACCATCCATCCTCCCCATCACACCCTCCACTCCACACCCTCTTTGAACTATGCATTCTTAGTGCCTTGCCTTGCTCCTTTCCAGGGTCTAGAGCATTGCAGATTGTTCTGAGGGCCTCATACTGCAGTGAAGTGTTTCCCACCTGCCCTCATACTGTATCTCAAGTTGGACCATCCATTTCAGGCAGGAAAACACTTGTGCTTTCACTCACACATTTGTCCTGCTCTTCTGAAACACACAACCACTATATCTACTTACTATAGCCACCCCTTTATCTTATGGCATCTGTTACATTTTACCTTGTTACTTGTCTCTGTGCTTACTCAGTGCTTACTTTTGGACACTTCTCACACTTCCACAATGACTCATTCCCCATTCCTAATCATCCACTTCTAACGGACATCTTAGTCACCTACTTGTCATTGTGCTTACTCCTTCATCCATTCCTCTCACTCTATGCTTACCAATAGTGCTTCCTTGACATTCCATGACATTCTGTGGCTCAGGTATATAAACCCTTGTCACATACCCTATACCCTTAGCCTAGATCTACTCAATCTACAAGCCCACTTTACTCTTCCCTTGTTCCTCATTGAGAACCCCCTTAACAAGTCCTCATCCTACTTTGAGTGGATGCTCCTCACCCCTCCGTTGCACCTTCTAAGCTCTCCAGGCACATCACCCTCAAGCTCATTGTTCCTCTGTCTCAGATGCTTCAATGATTCCTTGTGTTGTTTCTCCACTATAGTGTGCTTTGACAACCTCCACTTGAATGCTTGACCTCACTTGGGCTCTTTGAGTCTACATTTAACCTTACCCAGGCCAAACATAACAGCATCCACTAGAGTGACATTCAGAGATAACTATCTCAGACATTAGAGAATCATAGGGGTTCAATTGGGCACAATGGTACTTATAATCATTCTCAATTCTAATTTTAATCCTACTTAGTGGTTGCATCTCACCATAAGAGTCAAGCTCAGTTGCTTTGCATTTAATGAAGGCCATAAGACCAGTATTGCCAAGATAGCATGGTTGCTCACATGGTGTGAAAAAAAAACAAAGCAATACAGGCATATGAAGCTAAGATACATAGTTCCCAGTCCATGAATACAGCAAACAAATATTTTCAGATGCAAAAGCTTGAGAGCTAGGAGATGGAGTAGGAGATGATATATTAGCTCCACCAAGATCTGAATTATTACCATCAACAGACTCAAGGTTGGAATGGCTTTCCAACTCTGAAAACAAGCCAGAAGTGTGATCAAGAAAACCCAAGCCTTTATTGCTCACCACATTTTTTATCTCACTCAGCTGAAGCAAGCCATCCATTCTGAGAATCTCCAACTCCTTGTAATCATCTATTGCAATCAGACAAAGGATTTCAATCTCCTTGACCCAAAGCTGGTGGTATTTTTATAAATGTTATGATTTCCTACCTTTTCCATGACATTCTCTTGTTCTCTTGCCTTGTTTGTAATTGCACATACTTCCTACTTACCACTTCCATCATGTGTTACTTATCTTGGGACCATACTTCATATTATACAAAGTGTTACAATTTCTTACTTATATCAAGATGTTCTTTTGTTCTCTTATGAGGTCCCTTGTATATGAGGGCCTTGGCTCACTTCTTACCACTTTTGTCATGTTTTGTTGCTTCTAGGACCATCCTTCTCTTCATATGAAGTTATCTAGTTCTTTCTTTTCTCTTTAGACAGCCTCTCTACAAGTGTCTTCTGTTTATAGACACTCAGTCGTTGTTCTTTCTCATTCTATAGTGTTCCTTTCTGTGCAGTCACACTATATATATCTAATACACTAGGCCCAGGTAGAGACTAATATAGAGCTTGAAAAAGACAAAGTTTAAGGTTCTGAGTCTGAGGTCTGTTGAACATCAATACAGGTGACAGGCCTTTAACAAAGGTAATGAGCCAATGAGTCCAAGAGTTCTGAGGTTCCAAGAGAAAACTCCAAGTCAACAACAAGGAGGGCCAGAGATTTGAGTGAAGCAGGAACAAGAACCAAGCAACAGATGCTAAAGTTTACAGAGGATGGATTCATGCTATTGTAAGACAAAGCAGAAGTCCAAGCAGATCAAGCTTGGGACTTCTTTCATATTGTACTGCACTACTTATACTATGTAATTAGCAAGGTATGGAAAAGGGAAACAAAAAGGGAAATGAAACTATTGTATGACTTGAAAGAATAATATGATTGAATGGTGGTCTATCCGATAGAAGGTGAAACAATACCATAGAAAAGGAAGTCTGTGATGGAATAGACTTTGACTAAGAAATAAAGCATAATTGTCCATGTTGAAACAGACTGGAACGTAAGCAAAAACTGTCAGAGTTATGATGGCAGATAAGACCAATAAAGGAAGAAAAAGAACATGGTAAAGAAGCAAGCAAGGAATCATAACAATACCTAGCTGACATGTACAATAGTTCTCATACTTAATCTATGCTTTCTCTATGCATTTCTTGTGTCACCTAAGTCCTAACTCAAGTCCTTGCCCTTAGAGTCTTCTTCTAAGTCTAAAGCCACTGTTTACTTGTTCTAGTCTTAATCTTCTAGCTTTGTGGACTCTGTTGATTTTCTAGTGAGAGTTCAACCACAGAGAGGCTGCTAGAATAACACAAGTGTGCATTCTGCATAACAACTTGCAGGCCACAGGCATTCTCTGACCTTCCCAATGCATGAATGTTGAAGAGCTTCTTAACCCAGCATCTGAGAACTATTACGCTAGGCCTGGGTAGGGACTAACATAGGGCTTGAAAGAACAAAACATAGGGGGTTCTGGGGTTCTGGGTCTTGAACATCAATAAGGATGACAAGTCTATAATAAAGGCAAGGAGCTGATGAGTCCAAATGTCAGAGAGAAAACTCAAAGTCAACGAGACAAGAAGGGCCTAATGTTTGAGTGAAGCAAGAGCAAGAACCAGGCAACAGACACAAAGGTTCACAGAGAATGGATTCATGCTATTGTAAAACAAGGCAGAAGTTCAAGCAGATCAAGTTTGGGACCCCTTCTGTATCATACTGCACTACTTATATGAATTACTAAGGTATGGGAAAATAGAATGTAAAAGGGAAAGAAACTATTGTATGATATGAAGGAATAATATGATTGGATGGTGATACATCCAATGGAAGGTAAAGGAATATTATGGAAGGAAGAGTCTGTATTGAAATGAACTTTGACTAAGAAAGAAAACATAAGCATCTGTGTTGGAACAGATTGAGACATAAGCAAGATTGTCAATGTTAGGATAGCGGATATGTCCAGTAAAGGAAAAAGAATAATGTGGTGAAGAAATAGGTGAGAAATCATAACAAGAACCACAATATTTTTGAGGCATTGAATGAGGACATTTATTAGTCCATCATAAATGCAAAGGTTGTGTGTGAAAAGGGTGTGTCAGAGTGTGGTAGTGATGAACCGGATAATGAAGAGTCAGTTGAACCAGCTCCCACATAAAAGAAAGCACTTCAGGCTATACTTGTTCTCTAGAAGGTTGTAAAAGAGCTTGATAACACCTTTGCTTATAAACTGAAGTTGATGTTGAGCTCATTTGGGTAGAGAATGTGAGTGGTTGGGATGTAGAGTATGACAGACACCAAACTCATACAGTATTTCAATCTGTTAGTATAGAGAGTGAGTTAAAACTAAATAATACTAATCTCAAATCCTATGACTGCAGCTCTTCCATAACATACTGTATACTCTCTTATTGTGTATACTGTACTTCAAGGCATGTCCCAATAGGTATACAATATGTATGTGGGAGTCTACTGTAGTTGATATAATGCTAACTAATAAGTAAAGGAACTATAAAATAATTGACTAAAATAATATTTCAACTAATTTATTATATGTCTATATAACCTTGAATTAAAAACAATCTACATATTTAATCTAATATCATGAATAAAGCTCTAATGATATAAGTAATCTAATAAAAAATCAACTGGAAACTAATAAGCTCAATGTAGTATAACAACTAATCAAGTTTACTAACTATATATCTATAACTCTAAGAATCTCTACCATTTTAACCAGAAAATAAATCAAATATCTCTTTGAACTTAACAATCTATTAAGCTAATAATCTTACTACCAACACACAAAATGTATAAATTTATTAGTGGGCTGAATGTCTAATTAACACATAATCTAACTGTGATTAAGTGATTACAGTAGTACTCTATCTACGATATTGCACATCAAAGTGTCTAATATACATAACAACTGGTGGCTACTCATTTAAGTGTTTTGTAATGTCTAATTGATATAGCTATCTATATAACCCATCAATTATTATGTCTAGCTATCTAAACTATAAGCTATGCTATTAATCTGATAACCAACTAATCAACTATTTGTCTAATTCATCTAAATTGTTATAGAAGTCTAGCCATCTAATATGTTAACTAGCTGATTGCATCAAACTATCTAGTTAATACTAGCTCTATAACAATATATATGATTTCATGTACTAATGTATAATTATCTTGAGTTAAAACTTCCAAGTGTCTAATTTAGGCACTTAGATAGTTAGTGTTGTAAATAGTTAGACCAAAGGCTAAATAGAGTATGTATGTTAGATCATTTAGTAAACTGTCTAAAACTATCTAACCAACCAAACATCTAATATGATCTAAATGATCTAAAAATTAAGTGGACAAGAAAAAAGTGGTGCTTACCATTACAAACTCAAGCATTGTCAAACTGCCCAAGTGTTACGCTAGGCCTGGGTAGAGACTAACGTAGAGCTTGGAAAGAACGAAGTGTGGAGAGTTCTGAAGTTCTGAGTTCTTGAACGTCGTTAAGAACGACGAGCCTATAACGACAGCGATGGGCTGACGAGTCCAAAGGTTCGAGAGAATACTCCAAGTCAACGTGACGAGGAGGGCCTAGGTTCGAGTGAAGCAAGAGCGAGAACCAGGCAACAAACGCGAAGGTTCACAGAGTATGGATTCACGCTATCGTAGAACAATGCGGAAGTCCAAGCAGATCAAGCTTGGGACCCCTTCTGTATCGTACTTGCGCTACTTATACGGATTATCGAGATATGGGAAAATAGAACGTAAAAGGGAATGAAACTATCGTACGATGTGAAGAAATAATATGATTGGGCGATGGCTTACCCGATAGAAGATGGAAGAAGGCCATGGAAAGATAGGTCCGTGTTGGAACGGACATTGACTAGGAAGAGAAATGTAAGCGTCTGTGTTGGAACGGACTAGAATGTAAGCGGGATTATCAACGTTAGGGCGGTGGATACATCCAGTAAAGGAAGAAGAACGTAGTGGTGAAAAGACAAGCAAGAAATTGTAACACCAAGCATCACTTTGACCACTTGGGCCATTTGCCATGTGGCTCAGATGTAGGGTATCCTGCAATAGTAAATGTTAGTAATACTTTCCCATGTGCCAAAAAATGAATTAGTGGACAATCAACTACATAATTGGTACATACACTACTCCAAAACCCTAATCAGAGCTGCTACTTCAACAAAACTAAAGTAGATCTGTATAATTACAATTAGTCCCTCTGTAGCTCTAAATTAAACATTTATGAGTTGTTGGTGTGTATGAAAGTGTGACTGGGCTCTGTTCCAATGAATTGATTGTCTGTCCATTAGTTCTACTACACTGATTGCCAACTCTTTGCCAATCATCACTATATCTGTGCTCAAACCAATACATTGATATTATGCCTCTAGCCAATAAAACAATGTATGTTTCATGCTATACATAATTATAAATGCTGTTATTGCATAATCTACATAATTGTTAATATGCATAGGACCAGCCCTTCCACATCACCACAAAGGGCTCAATAGAGTCATCACCAAACTGAGCAAGACCAGTGGCAAATGGATTCATCTCCTACATACTGACAGCCATGCCAACCATCTATTGTCTTACCACCAAATGTACCCTCTATATTGATAGTAAGTGAAATAACCATGCTTAATCTAAAAACTGAGTGGGAAAAAAAAAGCAGTGCCCATCTTTACAAACTCCATGTGGCTTGGCTGTAGATACAGTGACCTCAAAAACCGTTGTTATGTTTCACTAATATGAATTGTGTGTTGTGTAGTGTCTGAGTGTGTGGGAATTCTGCTTAGTCATAGTGGGACAAAATAAGATATATACTCCTGGCTAACATATATTACATAATTTGAACTAGTGATTCCTAAGATATGGCCATTTTAAGATAGTGACCTCATTGCAATAGTTTTTAAGCTTTTAATATTCAAGGTATATTAGTACTTGATATGGTCTTTATTTGCCATGACCTCTACCTTTGTCTCTCTAGACATGCTTGAAATTAGTTTTTGAATCTCTCCCACTATTATCTCCTCCCACCCCTTCTAAATTCCATCCCATTCCTTATGAACTTCCTTAAAGGGTTGTTCTTCTCCTACTAGTCTTCTTTGAGGATAACAACAAAGATGCTCAAGGGGATTAAGGTTGAAGACCATGTAGGTCATGCAATAGTCTTGAAATCCTACACCTCTAGCTATCTCTGTACCTTTTTACAAGTATTTTGAAAGTTGTTTTTCTTTAAAAAATGATATTAGAAGGATTGAGACGGTACTTCATAGTTTTTAGAAGTTCATCCTTCAAAATTTAAAGCTAAATGTTACCATTCAACCTATCATCAATGTTACCACCCTCTGCTGAGTCATACAGTCCCGCACCATCAAGGAATCACCTCTCAACTGAATACTCTCCTATCATTAAGCCTCTTGTCTGGTTTTTTTCACATTCATCTGTAATCAACTGACCCTGGATGATTGGTTTGGTCTTATTAGAACCCTATGACACACTTCTAATTATCTCAAGTCCAATCCCTATAAGCATAGGCAAATTGTAGATGTCTGACAAATAGAAGGGGAATTCAAACTTAAATACTGCCTTTATACCAGCCTTTCTCAACTCAAGGTAAATAGTACCTATGGAGACAGGTTGGTTGAAGATAATACTAAGTGTTTTGATGACCCAGACTGTATTTTCAACCTTTTATAAAGAAATAAAATGGAAGGCATAATGGATATTGGTAGAGAAATGCTTGATTAGGCAATGTCAAGTGGATTTCTAAAGCTTAAAACACTCTTTGAACAAAGGCTGAATATGGGGTAAATGTTTAAACCAGTAGCAGATGCAATACAGTGAGTAGAATGGCATGGATCAAGCATAGAAAGAATATGTCAGAAATTTGTTAAGGGGCATGCCAATGCTGCCAAATTGTAATAAACATTACAAAGCTTGTTAATGCGTATATAATGTGTGCCCAATGCAGCCTAAGATAAGATAATGTAAGCATACCTCATTGTCATGCCTGTTCAATGTACCCAAGATAAGATAATGTCAGTTTTGACATTATCATGCTGTATAATGCTGTAAGATGATCAAAAAGCAGATAGTTTATGTAGGCAGTGTGTTTGAGTTCGTTTCACCTCACCTCTTCCTTCACTAGCCCCTCCAACCAATGGCTCCAGTCTGCCAAAAGTATAAATGATCTGAGAAAACATTGGCAGCAAGTTGCCAATGCCAATTTTGTGGTGTTGCATTCAAACCTCAAGGTATCAAGAGCCATGAGGTGTGCTGTGGGAAGTGCTGAGAAGGCGAACTGCACCAGATTCAATCAGGATAAGAATACACATGGGACCTTGAATAGGGTAAGTATCCTATTAATGATCTAGTCCTCCGCTGGCATCTCCACTAAATACATTGCTCTCATTAGACAGACTACAAGTTGTGGCATTGCTGGCAGCAAGTGTTACGATTCCTTGCTTGTTTCTTTACCACATTGTTCTTCTTCCTTTATTGAATGTACCCACTGTCCTAACACTGACAATCTTGCTTATGCTTCAGTCTGTTCCAACACAGATGCTTATGTCTTTCTTCTTAGTCAAAGTTCATTCCAACACAGACTCTTATTTCTATGGTATTCCTTCACCTTCCATCAAATGTACCATTATCCAATCACATTATTCTTTCATATTGTACAATAACTTCATTTTCTTTTACATTCCATTTTCCCATATCTCATTAATTGGTATAAGTAGTGCAGTACAATACAGAAGGGGTTCCTAGCTTGATCTGCTTGGACTTCCACCTTGTCTTACAATAGTGTGAATCCATCCTCTGTGAACCTTTGTGTTTGTCACCTGGTTCTCGTTCTAGCTTCACTCAGATCCAGGCCCTCCTTGTCCAGCTGACTTGGAGTCTTCTCTTGAACATTTGGACTTGTTGGCTCCTTGCCTTCATTACAGGCTTGTCACCTCTGGTGACATTCAAGACCCAGAATCTCAGAACTCCCTGCACTTCATTCTTTCAAGCCCTACATTAGTCCCTACCCAGGCCTAGCGTAACAAAAGGTCAAGCTCCTCCCTTTGACGCCTGCCATCGAGTAGGCCTCTCCACCCATCACTATTTTGAACCCCTCCCCCTGGCAGAACCCCTATCAAGGTTCTTCAAACCCTCATCAAGGAACCCTCCAAGCCCTCTCTGGAAACACCCCTCCTTATACTCCTAGTCTCCCATCAACTTCCTCCTCTTTCCATCTTCGTCTTCCCTTCAACTTCATACCTCTCAGTACTCAGAACCCTTCTATTCCATTATCTGCAGCCAGTCCACCTGCCCAGACCCCACCTCAATCTCCATGTCCTCTGACCCCTCCTATTATCACTATGAATACTCCCACCCAGACTACCTCTTCCACTTCTAAGGAACTATGCCTAGGAATCCCAAAAGAATATGATGGAGAGGAGAAGACATTCCTTTCTTGGCTTGCCTCAGTCAAGATATACCTCCTCATCAACGAAGAAATCTATGACTCAGACAAGAAGATCACTTTCACCCTTTCATTTATGAAGAAGGGCATAGCTAAAGGATGGGCAGCATCTTTTATCAACCATGCCCTTGACAAGAACACTTTTGGAACATTCAAAGAAATTGAAGAAAGTCTGAGGAAATCCTTCCTCTCCTTAGACATATGAGGATGAGCACTTATTATACTTAACACCATAATGGTGCAAAAGAACGATGTCTTGGATTACGTCACATAGTTCAAGATTGTGGCACAATAGGTGGAGCTCGAAGACAATCTCATGCTCTGTCACCTGTTTGCAAAAGGACTAAGGCCCAGTATGGCCTATTAATTTAGGACTTCAGACAACCCCCCAAAGGATATTAAAGAATGGTACAAGAAGGTGGAGGCCCACCAAATGCACATTGATCAGACCAAAGAGATGGCTGCATGGCACAACCAGAGTGCCCACAAGAACCCCATCTCTGCTAAAACCTATTCCCCATCATAGGGGAGTAGAGGAACTAAAGACCCAAATACCATGGATGTTAATCATGTCTAATTACCTCAAGATAAGTACAAATGAAAAGGTTTGTGCTTCAAATGTGGAAAGTCTGGCTTGGCCAGAGACTGCCCTAATCATGGGCTGGCGAAGAAGACCACAGAGATGAAGAAAGAATCAGCCATAAGAAAAGTGGATGACAATGAAGAAGAGGAGGACCATGCATTTGTCTCTTGGTGTTACAATTTCCTATCTCTTTCATGATGTACTACTCTTTTCCTATGAGATTCCCCACGCTTCAGGACTCCTGCTTATATCTTATCGCTACCATCATGTTCTTCTTCTTCTAGGACCTTATTTCTCTTGTTTCGTTTGTGACTAGTCTCTGCTTCGGACAGCCACTCCACAAGTACCTTCTCCTTATAGGTACTTAGTCACGTATCTTCTTTCACATTCTATACTATTCCATGCTGCGCATTCCATAGTATAAGTACCTCGCTGCCATGTACAGTATTTTCCCATACTTGATCTGCGCAATCATACACATCTCTTGTGTCCTCTCTGTGCTCTCTGAGTCTCTACCTTATCTTTGTCCTTGTCCTCTGAGTTCATCTCAGAACCTGTGTCTCTGCCACTCAGCCCTTGATTGATCTCCTAGCTTGACAGATTCTGTTGACCTCTTCATGAGTGTCCGACCATTGAGAGGTTGTTGAATGACACAAGTGTGCGTTCAGTGTAACACTTGGGTACTTGGCATTGTGACATTAGATTTTTGAATGGAGGGGCCAAACCAACGCAGGTACCCTTCAAAGCTAGAAAATGTGCTCCTGTAATTATAGCAAACAGAGAATCTAAGGCTCTTTCCATTCCTGTTCACCTCATCGCTACAAACAGCACTCTTAAAGCTGTTGAAACTTCTGCTCTCATCAATTCTGGTGCCAACATTCCTGTATCGACTAGGACTTTGCCAAATGTAACAAGCTCCCCATAACCTGACTTGAAACACCCCTCACTGTACAAAACACTGACCATACAGTCAATAAAAAGAAATCTATCAAATTCACCACCACCCTTTATATAGAAATCACTTCTATTACCTAGAAACTCACCTTTCATGTCATGCAATGTGGATAAGACAACATTATACTTGGACTCCCATGGTTCAAAAAAACAAACCCACAAATTAATTGGAGAAAACAAACTATCTCCATCAATGACTCTCTTGACGAATCCACTTATATGTACTTCAACCATGCCACAGCCAAAGGGGTTTATTCCTTAAAGGTTGCATCCTCATCCCCTACCCCTTGTCTTCCTAATCACAAAAACCTGGAATCTAATGAATGGAATCACCTCTTTAACTTTCTTGATTATAAAGAACCTGATGCCTTTATCAAACACACCTATTTCCATTATTCCCTCAACCACATTCAGAAATCTGCATCCCAATTCTTCCCCAACTCCTCTGTTACCAAACAATTGGAACGGATAGTAAGGAAGACTACCACATCCACCCAGTTAGCCATGGACACTAAGAAAGAGAAAGTTGTCCTTCCCCCAGAATATGAAGGATTCACATCAGTGTTTCAGAAAGAATCCACCAATCATGCCCCCCCCCTCTTGACCATACAATCATGCCATCAACCTAAAGGAGTCCTTCACACTGAAGGTCTCCAAGATCTACCCCTTATCCCCCAACAAGAAAAAGGCAGCTGAAGATTTTATTGAAGAAAACCATGCATTTGAAAAGATACATCCCTTGAACTCCCCCCAAGCATCCCCATTCTTCTTCATTAAAAAGAAGAATGGAGGCCTCTGTCCATGTGAGGATTACCACTACCTGAATGAACACACCATCCAAGATGCTTATCCCCTCCCCATCATCTCTGACCTTGTGGATAAACTCAAGGACGCCAAAGCCTTCATGAAGTTTGATGTACAATGTGGATATAAAAACATATGGATCAGGGATGGAGACCAATGGAAAGCCACCTTCATCACCCACAAGGGTCTCTCTGAACCAACAGTTATGTTCTTCAGCATAACAAACTCTCCTCCCACCTTTTAACAATTTATAAATGACTCATTTCAAGACTACATCACTGAAGGATGGCTGGTCATTTATATGAATGACCTTCTCATCCTCTCTCTAGACCAAGAAACCCACAATGAACAGACAAAGAAGGTATTACAGCACATGAAGAGCTAGACTTATATCTCAAATTGGAAAAGTGCAAGTTCAATGTCCAAGAAGTTGAATACCTGGGCATGATTATCAAACCTGGGAATGTAGCTATGGACCCAGTAAAACTCCAAGAAATCACTGAATGGCCCACCCCCCAGAAAGTATAAGACATTCGTTCTTTTCTTGGTTTCGCCAACTTCTACCACCACTTTGTTCCTCATTATTCCAATATTACATAACCTCTTCTCAACTTGACAAAGAAGAACATGGCTTGAAACTGGACTGAAAGATGTGAGGAAGCATTTCAAGAACTAAAGGAGAATTTTCTTTCACAACCCATTCTATGCATGCCTGACATCATGAAACCCTTTGCCATCACCTCAGACACCTCCAAACATGTGTCTGGAGGGATGCTTTTGCAACAAGACTTGAATAGTGAATGGCACCCCTGCAGATATATATCTCAGACCTTCTCTGCCATGGAACACAACTACACCATCTATGATTGAGAACTTTTAGCTATCATTCGAGCTTTAAAGACATGGAGACACTATCTTCATAAATCCCCTTTCCTAGTCCTTGTCTGGACAGACCACAAGAACTTAATGTACTTCAGACAACCCCAGAAACTAAACAGACATCAAGCTCAATGGCTGCTTGATTTAGCCAACTTTGATTTGAAAATTAATCATATTCCTGGCCATCTTTTATCTGCACCTGATGCTCTCTCTTGCCACCCTGATTATATCCCTGGGAATGATGATAACAATGACAACACCACACTCCTCCACAATGATGTCTTCATGAATCTTATTGATAGTACCCTTCATGACAAAATATCTTCCTCCTCCCCCTCAGACCTGCTCATCACAGACTCCCTTCATGCTATGGAGGGACTACCATCCCATTTCCAATCCCAACTCTCTGATTGGTCTTACGATGGGCAAGTCCTTACCTACAAGGGACAGATCTATGTACCTGACAACCAAGATCTTCGACAATCAGTGGTACAATGCCACCATGATCACAACAGTGCAGAACACCCTGGAAACTTGAAAATGTGACAACTTGTCACTGCAGAATTCTGGTGGCCTGGTCTCTCTACTTTTGTCAGGAAATATGTTGAAGGCTGCATTATTTGCCAGCAGAACAAGACCAACACCCATTCATCACACCCTCCCCTCACCCCCATTCCATCCTCTGCATTGTGACCATTCCAACAGATCTCTTGCAATCTGATCACCAATCTCCCACTGATAGCCAATGGCTTTGATACCCTTTTGGTTGTGGTAGACCATGGGCTTACAAAGGGGGTAATTCTTTACCCCACAAAGAAAACCATCACCACCAAAGGGGTAGCAGACCTCTTCTACCACAAAGTATTTAAACAGTTCAGACTCTACAACAAGATTATCTCAGATCATAGCCCCCAGTTCACATCCTTTGTTGCCAAAGAGCTTGAAAAGCTCTTGAACTATGACCTCTCCCTCTCCACAGCATACTATCCCCAAACCAACAGTGAAATGGAACATGTCAATCAGGAAGTTGAAACATATCTACAAATCTACTGTGGAAACAATCCTGAAACATGGGCAGATCACATCACAATGGCTGAGTTCACACACAATGACTGCCCACATTCTGTAACTAATCAATCCCCATTGTATCTTATGATGAGCTATGAATCTTGTGCGTTTCCCACTGTTGTCAAAGAAACAAACATCCCTGCAGCTGAAGAACGGATCAAAAAGATTGAAGAAGTGAGGAAAGAGGCCCTTGCAGCTCACAAGCTGGCCAGGCAGACAATGAAAGCATGAACCTCACATTCGTTCACCCCATTCAAGAAGGGAGACAAAGTCTGGCTGGAAGCCAGGAATCTCCATCACTCCATTGAAAACCCAAAGTTCATGCCTAAGTGGGAAGGACCTTTTTCCATCACTGCATCAGCAAATATTTAGCATTACTTATACATGCCTGAACAGCACTTACCCACACTTGCAGCACCTAGCTGAGTGCAAGCATTCAAGTAAATTCAAGTCATGGCAAGTAGATCTTCATGCTTGAACATGGCTTAAATCACACTTATTCCAGCTTATTTACTTGCACACTACTTAAACACTTATTTACTTAGACTACTTACATACTTACCACTACTGTCACCATCCCATCACATTGCATCACCAATCCTGTCACCTATCCCATCGCCATCACATCGCATCTCCATCCCACCACCTGTTCCATGGCCACTGCACTACCATGGCCACCTCCACCCCTTCTCCTTCATTCTCGTCCTCACTGTCATCATGTAGGTGGTGGGGGGCATGCTATTGCATTGCCTTTGCCCTCATCATCATTGTTGTGTAGGCAGTGGTGGAGGTGTGTGTGCCACAGCACAGCCGTTGTTGTCATTGTTGGCAGATGGTGGGCACACCATTCTGACCCCTTCACCATCATCATGTGGGAGGTAGGGGCATGCCATTGCATCGCCTTTGCCCCCATTGTTGTTGTTGTTGTCAAATAAGCAGTGGGGGTGGTGCTGTGTGTTGTTGCCATCACTGTGGCAATCTTTATGGTGGTGGTGCACCATGTTCCTCATCCTCATCTTGTGGGTGGTGGTAGCCACATGATTGTGTCACATTCACACCCGTTGTCGTCAGTGGGTGGTGGAGAGCACATAGTTGTGTAGCCCTTGCCATCATCATTGTATAGGCGGTGGTACACTGTGACACTGCCATCATCACCCTTGTGCATGTCACATGTTGAGGGTGGTGTGTGTGCCATGACATGGTCATTGTCGTTTGAGTGGTATGCTGTTGTGTCACCTTCATGCCTGTTGTTGTCATTGTCATAGGTAGTTGGTGTGCATGGTTGCGCGACCCTCCAGAGGTGGCAGTGTTGGTTGTGATGGTGAGATGCTGTGAGTGATGAGTAAATGGACATGAAATGACTAGGGACTTACATGCGCAGGTGGTACTGTAGGTGGTGGTGGTTGTATGTGGAGTGAATCTGGGACTTGGTGAAATTTGAGACTTTAGCTTACCTAATCTATTGTTGTTCATTTGCAGTACTACTATATTGCTACACTCCACTACCACCACCTAGCACACCACCTGCAAGTTGACTGAGTAGCAAACAGGAATGGTATGTTGTGTACCACTTTTACATTCCCACTCTCTTATTTTGCAGATACCTACATGTCCCCACTGTCACCTCCTACTGACAATGACAGGTGCGAGGGTAACACAACAGCATGCCTGCCATCATCCAAACAACAATGGTGATGAAGAGGGATGAGGGGTCACAACTGTGTGCTCCCCATCACCTCAGTGAGGACAGTGGAGGCACAACAGTGCATGCACTACCACTACCACCATCACCACGGCAATGACTGCCAGTGCATGGTGCACACACCACCACCCTACACCTACATAACAGTGACAATGACAACACAGGTGAAGGCAATGCAACAGTGTGTTCTTCACCACCCACATAATGAGGATGAGTGTGAAGGGTGTGTACACCACCACCACCTACTGATGGCAACAACAGCCATGCTGGGTGCACATACCACCATCCCTACTACCTACACTACAATGACAACATGCACAACAGGGTTGCAATGGCATGACTCCTACCACCCACACAATAATGGTGAAGATGAGGGCAAAGGGGATGGAACGGTGTGCCAGTGCCCACCACCACCTACCAATGACAAACAACAACAGTGACGGAGGTGAAAGCAACATGACAGCACACATCCCACTACCCATATAACAATGGCGAGAACCTGGGTAGTGTGAGTGCATGTCAAATCAAGCAGTATGGGTGAGGGCAATAGTAGTAGTGCATTTTTGTAGTAGATACTAAATGCTATTTTTTTTCATCATACTTATGTGCTTGCATGCCTCCTTGATTACTTACAGGCACTTGAAACTACTTGAGCGAACGGCATATTTACTTACGGGTTCTTACACATTACTTACGTGAACTTATGTACTTGTTCACTTGCACGAAATTGCGCAAGTACATAAGTGCTGCCAAGCAGCACAAAGATTTGCTGATGTGACATCTTATCCCCCATCACATACAAACTCCAACTCCCAAAGACTTAACACATTCACAACACGTTCCATGCTTCCCTTTTATCCCCATACAAAGAGAATAATATTCACAGCCAGAACTTCCCAAAACCACCACCAAATCTCATCCAGGGTGAGGAACAGTTTGAGATGGAAGCAATCTTACAACATCAAGGCACCCCAAGACAAAGGCACTTCCTAATCAAGTGGAAAGGCTATCCCACATCTGACAACTCCTGGGAACCCAAATGGAATCTTGGGAATGTCAAGGAACTCCTCCTGGTATATAAAGCCACATATCCCAAGATCTTTCCCCTCAAACACAATGTATCTACTGCCTTCGTTGACACTGTCACCAAACTCTGTACTCATATCCCCCCTTGTGCTTCCCCTCTCTGCTCAATGTGATGGAAATAAAGTGAACCCTGAGGACCTAATTCCTCTCATTGCATTCCTCAACGACAAACCCTCAATGACCTGCCTTAATTTCCACATGGACACTGGCTCTTTCATGGATGACTTAGTTTGTGCTTATTACCTTTGCACTTCCCTTCACACCAACTTTGATACCATTGACCGAATTGCTTCTGATTCCTTTTCTTATGCTACCCTCCCCCTTTGTGTTTGTCTTGACTGTGAAAAACAAAAATTTGCTATCCTTACCACTCTTGATCAACTTCACTTCCATGATATAATAATTTACATTAAACTTTCACTTGTGTTACACCCCCCTTCTCCTTCACAATCACCTCCTCCCAACTTGACCCCACAGGTTAAAACTCAACTGTCATCCCCTGTCACATCCACTTCCCCCCTCACAGCTGCTAAAGAATACATCTTGGAATGTGAGGAACTTTACTGGACAACTACAGACTCCCCCCTTCCTCAAGGACACCCTCATTACAACAAAACTTGTTATGCTTGCCACCATCTGGGACACTACCAAAAGAACTGTCTTTACTATCGCTGCCCTTTATGTGACTATACTCAACCATGCCATACCAAGGCTAACTGTCCTGGCCAACCAGTCCATACCAACTGGAAGAGCACTCCTATTGTACCTCATCTCCCTGATCCACCAATTTGACAAGGAGATTTGTCCACCATTCCCATCCCAGTTCCACTGCCTAGATGCCTTACTCTTCCATTTTCCACTCCACTTCCAGCCCCAATCCCTACTCACATTACACTCCCTTCTTACATCCCTGTAGACAACGAAGACAGAAATCAATCCAACCTGTCTGACGAGAAAGACATTACCAAGGTTAATCAACTCAATGTGGATAATGACGACTACCAGCGGCTCATCAATTTGATCACCCAGAGGACTCCTTCTAACTCCCCATCCTCTATCCTAGCTAACACTGGATGGGAACGTGATTCCCCATCTCCTCCTCCGGATCTTAGGGATGCCGAGCTTGCTGACATACCCTGGGGAGCTATGGCTCACACCAACCCAGTTGTCCACACCCCCCTGTGGAACTAACTTTACGTCTTTAATGGAAGGTCTGGTAACTTCCACCATATGAAGTGGGTAATGTTACGATTCCTTGCTTGTTTCTTTACCACATTGTTCTTCTTCCTTTATTGAATGTACCCACTGTCCTAACACTGACAATCTTGCTTATGCTTCAGTCTGTTCCAACACAGATGCTTATGTCTTTCTTCTTAGTCAAAGTTCATTCCAACACAGACTCTTATTTCTATGGTATTCCTTCACCTTCCATCAAATGTACCATTATCCAATCACATTATTCTTTCATATTGTACAATAACTTCATTTTCTTTTACATTCCATTTTCCCATATCTCATTAATTTGTATAAGTAGTGCAGTACAATACAGAAGGGGTTCCTAGCTTGATCTGCTTGGACTTCCACCTTGTCTTACAATAGTGTGAATCCATCCTCTGTGAACCTTTGTGTTTGTCACCTGGTTCTCGTTCTAGCTTCACTCAGATCCAGGCCCTCCTTGTCCAGTTGACTTGGAGTCTTCTCTTGAACATTTGGACTTGTTGGCTCCTTGCCTTCATTACAGGCTTGTCACCTCTGGTGACATTCAAGACCCAGAATC
Organism: Xerocomus spinulosus; assembly: GCA_038094075.1. Classification (NCBI taxonomy): domain Eukaryota; kingdom Fungi; phylum Basidiomycota; class Agaricomycetes; order Boletales; family Boletaceae; genus Xerocomus; species Xerocomus spinulosus. The sequence continues at coordinate 25,255 of JBBPTN010000140.1, read as the reverse complement.
TCAGAACTCCCTGCACTTCATTCTTTCAAGCCCTACATTAGTCCCTACCTGGGCCTAGCATAACAGTAGGGGATCTCAATTGGAACTACAGGTACAATGTAGACTATATAGCACTACAGTAGTATTTTTTTTTCCTGGTGTATCTGATGCTGTGATTGCACTACTGGCAATTTCTGAGACTACTGACTAAGCAAGAAATTATTATTATTATTTACTAAGCAAGGTTGGCATGACTTGATGGGGTCGTCACCAGTTCAAAGTCACCAGATGTTTTGGTCACCGGAAGATTCCATGTCCCCAAGGGGGATGACCAAAAATGTTGGTTACAAGACTATCCAAGTTCATGCATGTGTTTGAAAGCAATTTTCCCACGCAGCCAACCTCGCCGAAAAAGACGGTAACTTTACAGGCAGACCGTCTAAGGCTTTTGAACGGTACGCCTCACCTCGGTCACCTCATAGATGTTTGGTTACCAGACTACCTGAATGACCCCTGCCATGCCATCTCAAGGCACTTTTGCTGATGTCCTAGAACGTGATCGTGTTGATGGCCCGGTTCCTTCCAGCCTCAGTCTTCTCTCCGCCCGCAGGCCCTCGTGGGCTCCACCACTCTACAACACCTCACAAGAAAATACTGTTACTACTGGAGTAACGTCTTACCGCGACATCTCAACACTCAATTTTATCGCTTCAGCCAACCGACGATCCCAGCCGTCCACGTCCCCAGATGATGGAAGTAACTTTAGGAGGAGTTTACAGATCGACATGAAGGACCTCGTCGGTGATGCTGTTGGCAACGTTAGTCACCAGCGCACTGTTGACACGGGTGAGATATGTCTGACCAATGCATACAGATGAGCATTAGTCCAACAAGTCGTGATGTTGTCCTAGCAGCGTAGGCCGAAGACTTCGTCATAATTCCGTTTCCTAATCACAAAGCAATCAGCCGGCGTGGGCTTTTTATCATTGACCTTGAGGCACCCCTCGAAATTCCGAGGTTTGTGCCTCAAGGTGGTACCTGGGACGTCGCCGACGTTCAGTGGAATCCCCACCGAGCCCGGACAGAGTACATCATCTCTACCTCCTCGGAAAAGCTGTAAGTTTTTGCCGTCACACCACCCATCACTCATTCAAATTCTAAAATATAGTCTCATATGGAACCTCATGATGGTAGGGAAGAGTTCTATTGAACATATCCTGCACTCCCATTATCGCGCGATAACGGATATCAACTGGCATACATCTGAACCAGATACGGTATCAAGTGTAGGTATTGATTCATGGTTGTGGTCTTGGGACCTCCGCGAACCGCGCAAGCCAGTGATGGGTAATCAGTAACTATCGCATATCGACTGGTTATTAATATTATTTATTCCCCAGGTCTCTGTGCATTCAACTGTACGAAACTTGAAATTTATTCGACGATTCTCCTAATCCTACTTCAGCCGGCGGTACCCAAGTAAAGTGGAATCGCCAGGACCCAAATGTGCTTGCTTCTGCCCATATGGATGAAGTCCTCATTTGGGACAGACGAGTTTGTCTACTGGCTTTTCTCTGTTTGTTTTAATTTTAACCTTCAACTCACAGAAAGGTTCACTCCCTACAGCTCGCATCCGTGCCCACAATGCTAAGATATACGGAATTGATTGGGCGCATACTCGAACCCATGACTTGGTTACATGTTCTTTGGACAAGACAATCAAGGTGTGGAATGTTCAGGATGTGTCGGCCCCTGACTTTCCTCAGAAGTCTTGCCTTCAAAAAGGCCCGAAACGACTACCTCACCCTCTGACGACAATTACGACGCGTTATCCCGTATGGAGGGCACGCGATTTACCATTTGGGAGCGGCATACTAAGTCTACCCCAAAGGGGTGAAACGGCGCTTGAAATGTGGGTGACCGGCAACGACACGGTTCCAGCAGAGGTATTCGAAGGACATACGGACGTTGTCAAAGAATTTGTGTGGAGAAAGGGTGGCTTTGGTGCGTAGTTGCCATCCTCTTGGTGGTTAATCGAGCTTGTATTGACGGTTGCTGCGTCTCTGCAGAAGGGGCTGAGTACCAGTTGATCACTTGGTCTAAAGACCGGACACTGAGATTTTGGCCCGTGGATTCAGAGACTATGGAGGCGAGCATGCCCTGGGCACATTTTACAATTGTGTTGATCATTGAATCTAGAAAACTGGATATACAGTCGGATCCTCCATGGTCCCAGCTCAACCACACTTTCTTACTGACTTTGGAAGGTCACATCAATCATTCCGCCATGCCCCTGAAGGATCTGATTCAGGCCCAGCTCTGTCTGCCCCAATCGGTTCCCGATGCATATTGGCGGAGGTGCGTGCAGGTCCGCCACCCATTCCTGGGGTGAAAAAACCTGCGAATCCCGTACTGCAACCTCATCACGGGAGCGCTGCCAGAGGCAAGGGGTTGTTATTGTTCGATCCAGGGTCGGCTGTAGCCCAGCACCAAATGCACTTTCGTTACCCGCAAGTCATTAACGAGACCCATCCAACTCTCACCCGAGATGACCAAGGTGACATTCAGAGCGAAACACCAAGCCCATTGCAACCAGATAAGCTTGCCATCCCTATCCCGAGTACAACAATGACGATGTCCCGCGGGCATGCGAAAGGCACCAGGATGGGTATGGATGCATTCACGTGGTTGGCAAGTGTGCGAGTTGGAGGGCGACGAGAAGACAGTCCTAGCAAAGATAGCGGGGTTAGCAGTGGGCCAAGATCGAGATTATCCCATGGGAGGGATAGCAACGCTACAACTGGTCAAGGGCAAAAGAGAAAAAGAAGTGAAAGTCGATTGAGAGAAGGAAAGGAGGGTGAGGGTGCTCAGAGTCTACCTGATGAGTGAGTACGATTGCATTGGTTGTAGAACGCAAATCCACACTGACGGATGGTAGAATCACGACGGTACTCACGAAGCTTTCCACCTCAAAAATTCGCCTCGAGAAAGTGAGAGTTCATCTAAAACGCCCTTCCATGCTTAATTTTGCCAGCATGACCTCACCAAAAAGCGGGCCTGTACATTGGGCCTCCACGGCCCTTGGGGGGAATCTTCATCTGTCTTCATCCGCATCTCTTTCCGATTTCCGAAAAACTATCCACACGCTCCCCACCCGGAAGGCACGCCTGAAATTGATCTTGAACGTAGCCCATTGATTTCTATGCAGAACCGAGCCTTCATGCTTCGGCGTCTCAAGACTATCAGAGAACGTCGACGGCCATGTCTTGAGGCGTGTCTCAGGTTTTTACTATTTGGAGATGAAAATGAACAGGTGGGCATTCCGGTGGATATGAGATCGGAGACATCCTCGGAAGAAGACGAAGACCCGACTTCAAGAAAGCCCAGGGATGTCACCGTCTCGCTATTGAGAAACAACAAAAATCTTGCCGAACCAAGGACTTCACAGGGTGTTTTTGGTCCGAATGGCAAGAGCTTCGCATTTTATCACCCTACTGTGCATTCATATGACATCACTTGAACAGGGGAATTAATCTATTTCTTCAGAGCACCGCCCCGTATAGTGCGCCCGCATCAGATCGCTGGGGAGAATGAGCTATCGGGCTCACCAGTGACTTCTTCACGTTCTCCGCGATTCTCTCAGTCTCCTGCTTTACTTTCTGATGCCGTCCGCCGCCTAGCATTGGCTGCTACAGACCAACGTCCAGAGGTGGATTCCAGACGGCAAGGAGATAGCGAACATACTCTGCGCATCATGACCAATCTTCTGACGTTCTCCCAGAGAAGAACCCAGCGCGACGTTGCTTTTGAGATGACGGATGATACCATCCCCAACGATCAGAGTAGCAATGTTCCTATGATCCCGACACAACTAAGCACTGTGTTTATCAAGCTATCAAGCGATATTCCGCTGGCGAGACGAAAGGTTGCTGCGGCGTATATCTTTCAAACAGGCACACTGGAAGACCTGTGTCGCTTCAACGCCAACGTCGCAAGGGAGTACGGACAATTTGCGCATGAGAGAATGTTTACAATTCTGCAGAGCATATTTCCCGCTCGTGCGACAACACAGGATGTCTTTGGTGTCATTTCTCGTCGAATTATCAAAAAAATGTTGGTACGTTTAGAAATGTGAAAGGATGAGACTTATTGGGCTGAATAGGCACACCGAATTTTGCGCAACGCACGATGTACAATTGCTTGCCATGTTAGCCGTGGTGCTTCTCAAAGCCTATGTCTCATCTGGTGAACAACGTGGGTACGATCAACTGATTTGCGATCTGATGTTGAACGATCGAGTAGCAACTGCCCTTCATACACCATCCACGAAAGAAGCTTCTCCATCTGTCTTGAAAAATGAATGCGATTACTTTAGCCTGTCGAGATCCAAGGATCCCCGTGCGGCTATACTATCTCCTGCGTGGCCTCGGCTACCGTCTACCTCCCCTACGACTACCCACTATGTTGTCGGGTCCTCTCTCTCCGCATCCACTTCCTCCAAAGGATCATGGTCGAGTCTATTCAACACTGGGAGTGTCCGCCAGTTCATGTCGGGTGTCCACGAATCGATCTCTACGCCAGTTGACACGCTACCTGGTAAAATCACCGTTTCCATTCCGCAGCGCGAAACTGTACTTCGCCTTCCAAACATGGATTCGCCACGGCAATCACGCAGGAGAGACCAAGCGTCGAATGTATCACCCATTTCCAAGTCCTGGTCTGAAACGCAAATCATTTCCCCGCTAAATCGGCATTCCTCGTTCTCTTCGGCGGGTCTTGGGAGACGTGCAGAAAGACCACAGGTCACCAATCCAAGGCAGACCATACAGGAAAAGAAACTTGTCGTTGAGGAGGAACGTCAACAGCACTCCCAGTATGGTCCCAGCCTTTGTCACGCTTTTCGTGTTTGCTAAACGTACCAGCAGTGCAGGACTAGACGCTGATTTGCTCTCGCAGCTGGCGTGCCATATCCTGGCATACGCGGATATGTTGTTCAGCTGGCAATTGCTGAATAAACGGCTCGAGCTATTGAACACGGTCAAGACGTCGTCCTTTATCAAAACACCACCTCTGAATCTGGATATGCGATTCGGTACTGGCTTTTTGTGCGCGCTCATCCAGTGACTAATACCTGAGCAGATATTCAGCCAGCGTGTGTACAATGTGGTCATGGCCAAATGTCGGATGATGTTTCTTGTGCCATGTGTGGTAGCCACCAGACGAGTCCGCGCTGCTCCGTGTGTCGACTTCCAGTGAAAGGCGAGTTCTCGCCGCGAGACGTTGGTTGGCATTCTTACAGGATTTTTAGGTCTGTCGCGGAGCTGTGGTCAATGTATGCATATAACGCATATCAAGTGCTGGCGAGATCGACAGTCTGATACCTGCGGCACTGGGTGTGGTTGTCGGTGCAGTGGCCTGAATTCGGCGTTGAAGAGTAACGCGTTTGTTCGTTCACCTGTAGCCTTGCCAGTCCCTTTGTAGGTTCTACGAGATGTCCAGGCCTGTATACCTTTTGTGATGATAACATTCCTGTTTCAAGTTATTCTGAAGAGACCCGCTCAGCTGGGCTTCTAAGAGTCGATAGGTGCGCGCTGGAAACAATGCATTGGAGCATTAGACCATCGGATCGTCCACTCGGCGCATGATCAAGAAACAGAATGCCGACCAACACCAGCAATTAATTTATTACGCCGATGCAAGACAATGACCAAACAACGAACGCTGCTGCCTAGAGTTCATACCACTATACCCTCACCAGGATGGTCATGTACACCACTTGTATGACTGCCTCGAAGAAAAGAAAAGTGATCCGTCGTTTTCGCTGAGCATGAGAGACAGTGGCAGGAGTTGTAGTGCTCGAGAGGTCAGGGAGGACAACTGAACGGAGGGAACGGAGCTGACGAGAACAGTTCAGGTAATCGAAAAAAGAACGCAGACAAAGACTGACCAGGAAGAACGCGTTGGCAGCAAATGCATACAGGAACACAATTGAGTATATTGTCCTCCCAGGATTGATCAGGCCCGTCAGTAATGTTAGAATAACCCTGCTCAATGATGAATGGGGGTTCATGTGAAAAATAGCCACCTACCCAACAAACTTGTATCCTCCATATGCGATGAGATCTATGACTTGACCTGGACCCTGGACATTGAGCAAGTAGCAGCCACCCTTTACGAAGAGAAAGTCGAGTAGGACTACGACGAGCGCACGGGATGCAGATGTGCCGAGGATTTGTGGATGAAAACGTTCCTGGAGACCAGTCTGAAGGGCTGCTACGAGGATATAGGTGACGAGTGCCATGACTGCGGAAATGAATGAGAAGGACGCAACTCGGCAAGAGGGTGGACGTACGTGGAATATACAAGTCTGGACAGTTTATGTCGTCTCTTGGAGGTTGCCATTCTGTTTGGCCAGTCTCGAGACGGCGTAATTTCCGCGACCAAGGTCTATGTCGCCAAGGGAAAACGACAAGCTGCAGTTTTTTGATGACATATGAGTTGGAAACATTAAAGTGGTGTTTGAGAAGGGACAGAGGGACCAATACGCCAAACTGGGAGGATTCAAAATCAGCTCGACGTCGCTAATACAAGATGTAGACGAACATTCTTTTGCACATATTCTTGTCCAGCAGCCACAGCACTCTGACCGAGTTGCATGCCAAACTGGGCGGTGGTGTCGTTCATACCCCATGCTGCAAAGTCTGGGATATGGTGTGGGGGTTGTTGGTATCGCTGGTAGCCCTGGGGTGAGGCAGGGCCGGGTCCGGGTGTCGATGGGGGTTCTGGGATGAATGCGGGGTGTGTTGGAACGGGGTGTTGTAGTGGTGGTGGCGAGCGAGAGTAGTAGTTGGTCATCGTCGTGGCAGTCGACGAGCAGAACGTGGACGACGACGAGCTCAAGTAGATCCAAACATGACCAAACACCGGTTAGAAGGCGGACCGCATAAAAATGAAAAGACTCGACGCGGCTTTTTTTCTTTCCAACTCCTTCGTTCGTCCACTCCTTCTCCTCGACGTCGTGACGGGTTGCCATGTCTTTTTCCCCAGTCCGAGTCACTGCCACACCTGCCATCAAGAATGCCCCCCTCGTCGGTCTTGCAGAGGGAAATGGCTACTTTTCAAACGTACACCTCGTCGTTCTCGTTTTCGGTGTTCCGTACATTCTGAAACGTGTCACTCCCTTTGTCAACCGTGGTGGCTTCAAAACCTACATCTTCTTGGTCGTCGTCCTCGGTGTCCCCATCACCGTCGCGTACTGGACACTCGCGTCCATGTATGGAAAACGCAAGAACCAAAAGGTCATCCTTCCTTCAAAGGAAATCGAAGAGTACATCACCATCAACGACCCTGAGCTCAAGGCTCTCTATCATGGCAAGGAAAAAATTCCGATGCAGGTCTTCCATGACGCGTACTTTGAGGGAAAGATCGACTTTAAAGGTACGCTTCACTTCACTAGCAACATGGTCCCTCGCTCAACGTTCATAGGTGACGTGCTTGACATTATGGAGCAACGACACGACTGGGCAAAGATGGTCTTCACCCCAGAGCTTTTCAAATACGTCTTCATGAACCTTTTACCCGAAGTCATCGTGCATTCCAAGAGCCAGGACGAAGAGCAGGTCCGCGATCACTATGACAGAGGTGATGACTTCTATGAATGGTGTGTTTCATTGTTTGTGTTTGCGTTTTCGTGATCATTCATTAATCATTCATTAGGTTCCTCGGTCCTCGTATGATCTACACTTCTGGTGTCGTTACTACTTTGGAGCAAGGAGAGACTCTGGAACAACTTCAAGACAACAAACTTGCTCTCGTTTGCTCCAAGCTCAACCTTCAACCGAATGACCGTCTACTCGATGTTGGCTGTGGTTGGGGTACGCTGGCTGCATTTGCTGCCAAAAACTATGGATGCGATGTCACTGGTATCACCCTTGGCAAGAACCAGACCAAGTTTGGTAACGAACGGATCAAAAACAACGGCGTTACTCCGGACAAGGCGAGAATCTTGTGCATGGATTACCGTGAAATTCCCGGTGGGCCTGGTCACTTTACCAAGATCGTTAGCTTGGAAATGGCCGAACATGTGGGGATTAGGCGCTATGGTGCTTTCATGAGGCAGATGTACGGGCTGCTGGATGATGATGGTATTTTTGTCTTGCAAGTTGCTGGTATTCGCCCGTCGTGGCAGTACGAGGATCTTATTTGGTGAGTTTTAAAATGTCTCTCGTTTGTGCTGTATTCTGATTGCTTGGTAGGGGCCTTTTCATGAACAAGTACATCTTCCCCGGTGCAGATGCCTCTTGCTCTCTTGGCTGGGTAGTTAACCAAGTGGAGGCTGCTGGTTTCGAGGTGAAGAACATTGATGTTCTCGGTGTTCACTATTCTGCAACTATCTGGAGATGGTACCTCAACTGGGTCAGCAACAAGGACAAGGTTGTTGAGAAGTATGGTGATCGGTAAGTGATACCACCCACTGGTTAATGCGAGAGCATGACATTGACATTGATTGACAGTTGGTATCGTATCTGGGTATTCTTCCTTGCCTACTCGACCATCATTTCGCGTCAAGGATCAGCTTCAGTCTTCCAGTTGACGCTGCACAAGAACCTTAACGCGTACCACCGTATTAATGGTGTTCCTTCGCACGCCTCCATACACAACAAGCAACGCGATGGTAGAGAGTGGGCCTCCATCGAGTAAACTTGTGGGATTGGAGTTGGAGGTATACGACAGATACTATACACAGCAGACGGAGACAACTCTAGATCACTGTCTATATACCATCATCTGCTTAATCTTAATTCCTCCATCGTGTTCATGTCATCTTCCGCATCCTCGTTGAATCTTATCGCAGACATGTTGAGTATTCCTCAGTCTAAGATGTGCATGTTCCTCGATTAACTTATGAATGACATCAAACTCTCAGGTGTAACTAAAAAAACGAGCGTAAAGACTAGAATCAAGAAGGAAATGCCCCAGGGACACCTGATCTACGCCGTTCAGGATGATGATAATACGTACCATGACGCCGCTTTGGCGATGCAGGCGGCACAGACGAAGACGTCCCATGGACGAGATCCTCCTGCGACGCATCGCTCGTCACCTCTTCCGACGCCGGCGTCGCATTCCCATACTCGTCCGACGAATCATCGTCGTCCTCCATAAGCCAGTCGTCGCCCTCGGGGAGCATGATCACACCCGACGCAGGGTCAAAGCTGAGCCGGTGCAGATGGGTCTGCGAGCTCGAGGTCGACGGACGCGCGTCTGCATCCGCCCACGGATTGCGCGCGTGCGTATCGGCAACGAGGGGATGGACTTCGCGGGAACCAACCGCGTCGTTGCTCTCGCCGTTCTCCGTCGTCCGCGAACGACGGGTGACCTTTTTGCGCAGCATGCTGTATCGATTGCGAAGACTGAGCACGATCCCGTTGGTTGAGTTGAGGGGGATTCGTAGCAGACCGTTGCGGTGGCCGTTGACAAGCATCTGGCCCTTTTTCAGCGGGAGCCAGGGTTCTGGGAGTACACCCGTAAACGCGGGATGTCCATAACGTCGTTTACCGGTGCTGAAACCTAGCGTCAACACGAGTCGCCAAACCTGAAATATCGAGGGCCTTACTTCAAAACGCCATTGTACCAGTTCGCCATCGGTGGTTGCGACTACATCCCATGTCAGAAGACGCAGTCTTACAAACGAGGGCACTCACATAGTCTGTCCTTTCATCCTCTGGAGCGACATACAACGTCTCATCATTCTGCGCGTATCGCCTCCGGCTCAGGTTGCTACCAGACGTGTCAGAGTCCTTGCAGAACATCAGCGTGTTTCATCTCACCTTTGCGACCAGGTCACTGGATGTCCCTCCCTGAGCCTCACAAAATCTGCTGCCTCCTCTCCCCTTTCTACCTCGCATACGGAACTTAGACATACCGCATTACTCAATGGTCGGAACGTCTTGTGGATGTACCACGACCATGTGGCGGTCGCCAAAACCAACGGTATGAGAAGGGAGGTCATGATGTAACATTGTCGCAGGGTAAGGATGCCGATCATGAAGATTTGGAAGATGATGATTCCCCAAATCAGCCGTACAAATGTCAGCGGCCAAGCTTGCCCCCGGGATTCATACGGCTTGTAAAACACTGTAAACGTGGTTTGCGTTCATGATGTCGGGAATGGACTATATTGACTCACCAAATAAAAGCTTGTACTTGTAGACGATATATGCTATGCCAAAGTACATGGCACCGAAAATGACAATGAGAGGCTGAACTACACTGTAGAGGATAGTGATGACGAAGATGAGGATTGCTTGAGGATATACAATGCCATAATTTATCATCGGAGGAGCATTTAGCTCGGCGAAATCTGCGCCATATAAGACTCGTAAAACATGACGAGAGCCGCACGCACCTCGTGGGGTACGCGTCCAGAAAATCCGAAATATCATGCGAGGAATCAAGACCCCAAGGTTCAGCAATTGTAAAGGCATAATTCCAAAACCTGATCGAACTGTTAGTTAATTGCATACTCGCAGGGATTAGTGGCAACCTTGGAGGATGACATAGGACACGAAGAAATGCCTAAAACAACGTTGGTCACGTAGTCATCTGCAGCTCCTTGCCACTCACTTGGCCCGTCCTTGTTGTAGTGCCTGCGCAAGTTTCTCCGGGATCTTTGCAGGGGAATTCGCCAAATCCCTCACAAGTTGCCAGTATGTGCTGGCCAAGAGGAAAATGAAGACCACATTGATGAGCAAAAAGAGAAAGTATCTTTTGTGATGTAAGCCCGATTCAATCCTCCCATATGGCGAGTACAACTCACTTGCGCATCACCGAATACTCGACCAGGCTACGGGCTTTATAACCTTGAGCGTACGTCAAACCTGGGGCACAGCGTCAATGAACGGTTAAATACTCTCGGTCCTTTATCTCACCTTCTAGAATGAAGGGCAACAGAGCATTGAGCGTGATCATGGCAACCGAAGGAAGCGAGTTTTGCACAATAACTCGAATCTCGTCGTTGCTGTCGATCATGCTTCCCAACCAAGGCATCACTTTCTTGATTTCCTTGTAACTGAGTAGACTGGCAAGAGCAGTGATGGGGAATATCCAGAAAAACATCAACAGCACAACAGCACCGAGTACCAGGAGTTCTCGACAAAGCAACGAACCTGGAGTACGTTCGATATTCGACCAAACAATGTCGCGTGGCTCTGGAGCTGGATGAGTCTTTGTCCCCCACGGATCAGGCGAATGTGCAGTTTGCACTGCAACTTGCTAGAGAAAGATGAATATAACAATCGGGACGGCGCGAAAAGACCTTGGGTGCTTACCGCACTGGACATTTTCTCAAATGTGACAAAGGCAACGTGTGTGGCCTTGGCTTTCCCAACTCGCCGCCACCTCTTGACCTTGTCGTCCGCTTCCCTGAACCTGGCCTCGAGATACTCCAGGGCATCAACTTTGCGGGAAAACCATCCACGGCGGAGGGTAGGACGTTTACGATGGGGGACCACAAACCTAGCAGGCTGACTTTCCAATATGGATGGTTCGGCATCACTCGAGTGGGGAATGACATTCTCTGAGGGATCATAGGACTCCACGACACTTGGATTGCCGACGTACTTTGTCCATTCATTCTCCAATTTCAATAGTGCCTTCGTACGTTGATCCAAGAGAATTTTTAGCGTTCCAACCTCTCTGCAAACCGAGACACTCTCTACGCTCAACCCGATACCCTCAAAGTATTCTGCGAGCGCACGTTCCGAACGTAGATGGAGTGGCAAACGCGTGATCATGACAGTACGCCCAGGGATGGAATGGACCAGTTCCAGCGAGAATAGCTGACGAGAGCGGATATAACGCTGGTAATTCTTGTACAAGAAGCGGAGGGCAAGAATGGTGAAGAGATAGGTGAAGAGGAAGTGTACTGTTAGATAGGAGTTGGCATCGCTGATTAGGTCCAGCCAGTCGCGGTCAGCAGGATTTTTGTCAATCCTAGAAGGTGATAGCTGTGGCCAATCCGTGTCCTCATCGTCAGAACCCATGCCAAGTCCGATATTATGCTGACAACGTGAGCCAGACATAAGATCAGGTGAGTAAACACGTACCGTCCAGTTGATAGGCATTAAAACGGTAATCGCAAAGAGAGAGCATAGAGAGAATAGATAAAAGGATGTTTTGAAAAATCCTAATAGCTGTACGCGAGAAAACTAAGGGGTTGCTTAATGGAGCACTGAGAGAGGCGTACGACTGCGGCATCCAAGCCAACTATTTGTAGGACTGTGTACTCGGACGCCCTCAAAGTTGGCATGATCCAACCAAAGAACGCGGAGTGTGCGTGGACTTCATGAGGAGAAAACCCTGTAAATGGTGAGATTGGGTGATGGGACGTGTGTCGTGCGAGTACCCTTTAGCTTTGTGCGTGGCGCAAAGAGCAGTGGCCACCGAGGACGACAATAAGAAAACAGCAGAAACGAGACGATTCCGATTGACGATGCGAGTGATATCTGGGTCGTGAACCAAGGCCCTTCGAACTTGTCTTGCGAGGTGTAAACACGCGGTGAACGTGGCAACCAGAGACACTCACAGGTTGGCGGTGAACCAGGTGGTAGTTCTGGATCACCATCCTCGCCTACACGGGCCAAGAATTGCAGGAGCGGGTCCATGGTGATGGTCGAGTCTGCAAACGAGCAGCTATTCGGAAGTAGGACACATGTACGCTTGCCAAAAGCGGTGTGTTTGGCAAAGGCTTCCGTTCCTAACAACTTCTACGAAGCAGCGAGTAAATCAAAGCCTGAGCGTGCTTCAGCCAAGCCTTTTGGTATGTTTCCAGGCCGTCTCTGCCCTGCTCAGCTCGTCAGCGGCGTCTTGGATGATTCAGGGCCAACCACATTCGGGATCTTCCGGCTAGAGACGGCCGAAACGTGCCAACGGTCAGTTAAATAAATGGGCTCGTGTGACTAGAATGCACACGATGTTCTTTGTCTCCAACCATGCATTTCTCAAAGGCGTACGAACAATTTCTCTCTACTCTACCACCTGAACTCAGAAGCAATGCTTTTGAGTACCGCAAGGTATGTTTTCTGGGCGACTTGCTCCCTTCAGGCCCACTGACCTCGCCGCAGCTCAAAAGGCTGATCAATCAGACCGTATCCGAGCTCGACTCTCTCGGGCTAGGTCCTTCTGTTCTTCAGTCTTTGCACGAGCCCGGTCATGATGACGATGGTCTCGTCCATATGGAGAACGGCGATGAGAGTCCAGCTCTTATTGCCGACTCCGAGATCCCATCCAAGCATACCACATTCGCTTATGAGATTGCCTTGAACTCTACTCTACCCGAACCTCGACTTCGGTTGTCGAGCGACCTACCCGATGTCGAGACACCTCACAACCTCACTCCTTCAGCAACACAACCCATATACCATGTCGACCTGCTAATTCCAGAGCGATTATTCACTCATATAATGACAGCGCTGCTTCACTCTTCCGTCATGCTCAAGGATCAAACGCTTTCACGGGATGTTTCGACGGACCCGTAGGTCTCTTTTCAACTCTAGTTGCTATACCACTTATCACCATCATCTATCATCATCTACCAGCCATGTTTCGGATTTAATCATCCCGCTCCCTTCCGATACTGCCTTTTTTCAACTCTTGACGTCAACCCTGGCTTCCATCTCTGGTCACGTTGACACTCTGATTGATGACTTCAACTCGGCTCTTGCTACCCTTGCCGAGTCGATATCTTTGACAGCTCTTCCAGCGTCATCCTCTGCCCCTCATTCGTTCTCGGCTTATTCGCCCACCGCGAACAATGCAATGACCTTGCGTCCCCGTCAGGGTGGCAAATCAGACTTGTACACCTGGCGCGAGATCTTTCGTATCTATGCCGAAGCCCAAGTCTTTGAGTGTGTCAAAGAATCTGGCCATGGCGAGAGAAGTATTGATGACATGGAAACACAACTCAAGTTGTTCGAGGAACACATCCGGGAAAAGAGAGTCTCGCTCGTTCTTCCCGCAAGCAGAGATGCTGTAGACGCGTTCCTGAGGTTGAACGAGTTCGTACTGAACATAAAAAAGGTATATACTGTCCTCAGCTCTCTCGCCCATCTCATAGTCACAAAATGTACACAGTTCCAACTTGCAAACGCGGAGGCGACTCGGAAGATCCTCAAGAAGCACGCTAAACGTACGACACTTTCTATCCCTTCTCATCTATTGAAACGAGACACGTCCATGTCTACTTCTTCTCAACTTGTACCGATCGGACGTCCCTCGAACTCGCTGGCAAGGCTTCTCGTGCAAGCCATCGGCGAGGTCCTTTTACCCATCGTGCCCCACATTGACGATTATGCGTGCCTCATCTGTACCTACGTCGCATTCAAGCCGATCAGACTCCGCTGTGGCCATTTCTTCTGTGTGAGGTGACGCGTTTTCATTCATCTGCCCACCGCACTCCACAATTCAAATACTTTGTGTAGATGTCTCGCCAAGTTGCAGCGACGTGGAGCACCGAGCTGTCCATTGTGTCGTGCTCCAACGGTCCTGCAAGCCAATCCGTGTACGTACACTCTTTTTCGCGTCTGTCACGAACTCAAACCACCCGTTAGCGAACATTGACTATGGCCTGCTCAACTTTATTGCGGACTGGTTCCCACTCGAGTCACTGGAGAAAATGCGCGTCGACGAGCGGGAAATTCATCAGGAACAGCTCGAACAACTGGGTATCGCCGGCGCCCACGTTTGCCGGATCATGTAACCAGGGCGATTTTTCGAGTGGGTGACCTTCAAACCGGTCCGATCACTTGGACGCTGCCATGCCACTCGGTGCAAATGATCTCATACATGTTCATGTCGGACAAGGCGTTGCATTTTACAGTTTTTCGGATAAATAATTATTTTTTCGGATCGCATTTTTACTGTAATCTAGGAAAGTCATAGTTCGGAGGAGTATGTCTTCGTGTCATCTACTTACCTTTTCGTTCTACCGTGTAGCTCATTTACTAGGTCGTTGCAACGCCGTACACACAGTACATATCATACTCATGTACAGGTCTATTAGTCTGTGTCTAATCTACTTCGCTGACAGCCTCTTCCATCATCTCTTCCTCCCAATTGCGTCGTGTCGCGTCCAAGAATGCCTGGATGCCATCGCCTTCCATAAAGGATTGAAGATTCATCAACGATAGACCTATGCGGTGGTCGGTGACACGATCCTAAAATCACCACTGTCAGCCTGGCCAGCAATATTTCAAAACTGATCACTTGCCTGTGCATAGTTGTACGTCCGAATCTTTTCGCTTCGATCAGCTGTCCGGACGAGATTTTGGCGTGTCGCACGACGTTCCGCAACGTCTCTTGTCATCTTCATGTCCATGAGACGCGCTCGAAGGACTTGAAATGCGCGACGCTTGTTCTAGGACACGATGCGTCAACACACGCGTCAAACAGAACTAAAAAGCAGACCTAACCTGGTGTTGACTTCGCTCGTCCTGCATCGACACCGTCACGCCCGTCGGGACGTGCGTCAACCGCACCGCCGATTCAGTTTTGTTCACATGCTACAACACAATGAGCGAAAGACATCACAACATTCAACACGCACCTGTCCGCCCGCACCACGCGCACGCATCACCTCGATCCTCACATCCGCCATCCTAAACAGCTCATCGTCCGCATCCGGCTCCGCCTCCTCGCTCAACGGCAACACCTACAACACCATCAGACACACGCACCACGCACAAATCCCAGACGCACAATGATCGCCACCGTGCTCGTATGCACCCGCCCCCTCGCCTCCGTCACCGGCCCCCGCTGTACCCGATGCACCCCCGTTTCCCACCTGAGCACATCATACGCCCCCTCCCCTTTAACTTCCACCACCGCCTCGCGCATTCCACCCCCATCCACCTCCGCACTCTGAATCACCTCCGCACGCCACCCACGCGCATGCGCATACCGGACATACACCCTCAACACATCCACGAGGAACAACGCCGCTTCCGACCCGCCCACGCCCGCCTTGAGCTCGAGCAAGGCCGAAAACGTACGCGTCGGCGAAGGCGGGACGAGCAGCGCCGGAAACGTCGTGGAGATGCACACCGAGAGCGCCCTTTGGAGCGCCTCACACTCGTCCGCGGCGAGCGTGCGCATGCCCGGGTCGGGGTCGTGCAGCAGCGGGAGCGTGCCTAGCAGGGACTGGTCGAGGTCGGTGTGTACGATGGATAGGGCGTGTGACGGACCTCTTTGGTGTGTGTCCAGGCTGTCCAGGCGTCGTGGAGCGGTTCGAGCTCCTTGATGTGACGTGCGCGCGCAATGTCTTGTGGCGAGGATATGTCTGACATCTGAACGAGATTAGGGATCGTTGGGATGGGTCGTTGGGACTTGCCTTGGAGAGGAGGTCGAGTCGCGTGTCGACGCGTTTCTGTACAGCCCGGAGGATACGCCCGCCGTCCTTTTCGAGTTGGGTTATCACACTGGGGCTGGGTGGGGCAGAGAATGTGCGACGTGGGTGTACGAGGACATGCTGAGCAGAGCGTCTCAGCAGACCTAGCATTGAGTAGGAAAAGGAGTGTTTGTTTTCAAAGCCTTTGCCAAACAACACCCAGCCAACTATGCAATTATTGTCCGTGGCAAGTAAACTAGACTAGTGTAACCTTATGCGAGTCATCACAGCACATGACGAGAAAAAGGAGCGGAAAAGTAAATAAGAGGGTCCATGCCCATTACCGATCAAACGTATCCTACACACCGTCAAAACGCAATCTCAGCTACCCTGCTGGGTGACCGTGCATGACTTGGATAATATTGTCGTTTACTGGGCGAGAGAGCAAGACTCGGCAAAGCAACTGTCACGCGCGGCCGTGTGGACGGCGCAGACAACGCAACGCGCCCACGAAGAGCTACACATCGTTCAGCGACAGCCAGACACATCCCGGGCAACGTACCAGACAAGACATACGTCGTGCACCACGACAGACGCGGTCCCATGTCTTTTGAACACCATCAGAAGAAAAAAAAAGCATCCAAACGACGGTGTGAACGTACCCAACGTCTCGAGGTCAACGAGCGTGCTCACACTCACGACGGCCCAGAAAGCGAACCAGGCAAGGACGCCCTTGACGATCAACTCCCAAGAGTGCGGCGCGTCGACTACATGGCATCAGAACACCGCGAGCAAGTCATGGACGAGTACACACGGATCGCCCTCAAAAAGACGCTCGCATGATCGTCTATCTTGACACCACACGTACGGTCACCGCGACGGGTCGTGAACTGGCTGGTCAGTTCTCTGACCCGCAGAGATTCGAATACGATGGCCATGGAGACGAAGCAAAGAGCGACAATGAACACACGCGCAGGGAGAGAGCGAGACATGACCGTCAAAAGGAACAGACCAGACAAAGTTCAAATGTCTTGTTGTCGTTCACGTCACTCGCTCATACGCGATGTCCATGAACACCATTGCCAACCACAGACCAGACATCACATCTACAAAAAGGAACGACAAGAATTACCGAGAAATATTACTTTTTCAAAAAGTCAGGAAGGTCCGAGTCAAACCTGGACCAAATGAGAATCGGTCACCGGTGCCAAGGAATGAAATACGCACCACACCCAATTCTCTTTTGAAATCTGTACATGACTAAACTTTCCTTGGAACGTTGCCCAGCGTCGGATCGCAAGCGACAGTGCCTCGTCTGGGATCGCATAATTGTACCGAAAGAGTGTCGTCTGTACCCGATGCGAATGGCATTCGTAGCCATTCTGCTCAAATCCATCGGTAACAGGCCTCAACGTCCACCCGTAACAACAGACTTGATCAAACGTGAGCGGTGCAGATGCCACACTCAACGGGGGGCGCTCCCTGATGTTGGTCTGGTCGAGCGGTAGCACCCACGTGTGTCCATCACCAACCCATCGCTCCTTGTTCACCAGGAAAGGCGGTTTCGACTCTTGCGCAAGATCGCTGGGAGTAGGCATAAAATAGACACGCCAGCCACGCCTGACATACTTTTGGATGGGTGCCGCCGACGACCGCGACGATGGCATACCAAAAGCTTTGCGTTGTTCAAACGTCGCGGCCGGATAGAGTGAATACGCAGCATCAGCTGAGATAAAGTTCATGACACAGGCTAAGGACAAGCCATTGGAACAGAGACCATCGAAGATCAAAGAGGACGTACTGGAGTGAAAGTCGAGTATGGCTTCTATGGGAGACGACGTTGCCTCGATGATCTGGACTTTTAACGTCTCTTGCTTGGTGCCTTGCTTTTGAAATGTCCACACGCCGGTGATCCCTTCAAGAGGATACCATTCGGTTGTACCTCTGGACAAACGCGGTTGAGTACCATCCCATTCCTCATGGATGAGTTCTTTCCAATCTTGCTCTTCGTCTTCTCGAGGAACAAACTGATAGCCCTCGGCTTCCGTAAGAAATTGGGCCACCTCGAACGAATGACCAGGGTGGGTGTAGAGATCGAGGTCAGACTCGGGGTAGAACGACCTGTCGAGGAACTGGAGGGCATCAGAACCAGAGACAAGCGTGTTTGTTCTGGCCTGGAGACAGCGAAAGGCGATGGGATTGCTAAAATATCTCGAAAAGTGTTGGTTGATGTTGAACGCTCTGCACTTGTACTCGGCCACGGCAAAGTAGGCAGCACGACAGGTGAGTGCCAGCCAGATGAGCGAGCGGGGCGAGAGACAGGACAAGATTAAATCATAGATGGGTGCACGGCCAAACAGCTTTGCGTAGAGAGGGTCGTCGACAACCATTGCGTCCATGGTGGTTCAAAGCAAAGAGTGCACATCCACATCCACAGGACCAATATGAATTGACATTCCCACTCGTATGCACAGCGCAACATACCAGAATCACGACCACATACGACGCCATGCTATGACTTTACGGGTAAAAAAAATGGATGGGTATCGAACGAGACATCTCGAGGTAGAATAAAAAAACGCTTCATCTAAAACGAAGTTTTAAAATTGCACATGGGGCAAAACAACAAGACCGGCCTGTGTTGGCCCACAGGCGGGTCAAGCAAGAGAGTGATTAATCACACCAAGGGATAGCGGGGGTGGAAGTGGGGGGGATAACCGTTGCAGGCATGGTGCCACTGGGTACAGGTGGGGCCAGGACTGTGTTACAGACGGCAACGACCTGTTTTAGAGCGCGTTGAGATAGAGACAATGTGCAGGGTAAAAAGGGACCGACCTCTCCAATGTACAAATTGTCGCAATAGCTGTCCAGCTGAGGATTGTTGCCGTAGAAAATAGTAAGGTTCAAACTAAAGTTGTCGGCAATGTCTTCGCAAGTGTCGCCACTCTTCACGACATAAGTTTGGTTGCAATCACAGCCTTGCATACCGAGACAGATGTTTTCCCCAGGGACAAGGTTGGTGCATCCAGAATTGATAGTGCCGGGGTTAGACGCCGCAATTTGGTAGCTAGAGGCAATGAGCGAGATCGTGCACACGCAAAGGAATACTCACGTCGAGACGTTGTTAGCAGCAGAGATGGTGTCGCAAATATCGCCAGCTTGGACGACGTAGGAGCGATCGCATTGACCCTGAGCAGAGACGACTGTGGGGAAGCAACGTAAGGCCAGGGTCGTGTGCAAAGCCAAAGGACATACGCTGGAGAACGGCGGCGACGATGAGCAAGAGTGCAGAGAACATGGTGGGCAAATGAGTGGTCGTTGGCAAAAGGAGTGGTGGTGAAAGGAAAGAATCCGGAGCGAAAGAGACCGTCTCCAGGAGTGTCGTTTAAATATTTCTCTGATACGATGGTTACCTGGACATCATTCCCATTTAATTACATAATACACCTACTAGCGAGGATCTGATTCCCTGACTACACGGACAGGACCAGGTCGTACATCTCCTGCAGTAAATATATGGCTGAGCGATGCGCGAAGGGCGTCATATGCAGCTTGGTGTGGTGCCGGCTGTATAGATTCGATGGTGTGCAAGTCAATGAGGCCACTCACAGGCGAGAAGCGGTAGGTCGAATCCCTGGTGTGGGTGAGTTGCGCGTTCCAAGGATGCATCGCAGAACGTACACTTGCCATTCGCCCGGTGCACCACTCACACGGGTCGTTCCAAGCACCGTCGCACCCACGAACACGCTCTTTTCTCGTTTGATCATGTCCGACTCACGGGACTGCGATGGCGTCGCAGGTGTCTGCACAGCCAACTTGCGCATCTCAACTCGTAAATCGGAGTAGAGCGTCTTGAGTGTATGGCGAACAAAGACGGACGACGCCGTGTACAAGGGGAGTCCTGGGCGTGTTCAGAACGAGCCCATCACACACACACACACACACGTACCCTCGAGCGACAGTGTGGTCGGAAAGGGCGGTGGCAAGGCAGCGGGTGGTGTGTATGTTAGACGGATAGCCGGACTGTAGATGCTCTCCGTTTCAGCGTCGCCGTCGGTCGTGGAGACAAGACCGAGCTGGAAAAAGTCGGGGAGGGTCTGTTCGAGGATGTAAATCGCGCGTCCTTAGCATACACAGAATACAAGGGATCGTGCTACACGTCGTATCAGAGCATCTCAAGTACGGATGCGCTAAATCCTACCAGTCCGAATTTCCCATTCCAAGTCAGATAGCCTCTCTCGCGGCTGGCTGGGTGTATGCTTGGGTCCATTGGACATGCATGTGTGTGGCAGCGTCGAGTAGCGCAGTCGTCGCAGTGTCTGCATGGGGTGTGAGAGTGTTTGGCAAAAGCTTGTAGAATAAACAAACCTAGACGTGCTCGAGGTAGCCCTGTACGATGAGGTGCTCAATGTCTGCCCGTCTGACCATGAACCGCTGTCCCTTTTGAAAGTCGATACTCCCAAGCTCAGTCTGAATCACCCCACAGTCCCGGATGACCCGTACGAGTACATGCAGATCCTTTGGCGGGTGGGTGACACTCGCGGTGATGTCCAGCTCGTTGGAAAACCCAGCACGATAGTCCATCACCGATGCCCCGTACTCTCTGAGAAAGTCGACCTCGTGTGGTGATAGCTTGCTGCGAATGTCAGGATTGCTGAGCAGATGGGGAAGTGCACCCCCCGCAGCCCAGTACATGTCCCGCAGACGGTCGAGCCTGTGCTTGTGGTATGCCAGCAGACAGCGCTTGTTGCGCAAAATCGCCGTCTGGTGGATGAGCAACTCGGGCGAAATGTCTGGCGTGTCGGCGAGCTTGTCGAGTTCGCGCTGCTCTCTGATGATGGATCGGACGAGCTCGCCGTTGTACTTGAGCAGCGTATCGTTGGCGGTCGAGCGACGGGCCTCGACGACGAGCTGCGTGGCGAGATCACCAAACTGACGCGTCGGTTCTGCCATGGTCGATGCGGACTCTCACCAAGACCACGATGTCGCACGACTCACAGGACATTGAATCAGCAACGACCGCCATGTACGTGTCCACCACCACCACCTCGACGTCCGCTCAGATACCAAAGATCCCAGCCAGACAGCAGGACGAGACGCTATGACCGCCAGCTGAGGTACGTCTACACGATGACAACGATAACCCCTCAAATACCTTGGCAGACTCTGGGCAGCGAGCGGACAGTCCGCACTCGAAGCAGCCCGTGTACTCGTCGTCTCTGGTCGTGCTACATCCACCTCCATCCTCAAGAACCTCGTCCTACCTGGTATCGGCCACTTTACCGTCCTCGACCACGAGCCTGTCTCGCACGCCGATGCGGGGAACAACTTCTTCCTTGATGGATTCGACAGCATCGGAAAGAACAGAGCGACAGAAGCCGTCCGATTACTCACCGAACTCAACGACAGCGTCGAAGGGGTTGCAGACACCAGAACACTCTCTGTCGTACTCGACACGAACCCTGATTGGCTCGCTTCCTTTTCCATCATCGTCGCACACAACCTAGACAACATCCTTCTTAATAAGCTCGCCTCCTTTTTGTGGAGCGATCGCTCTCGTCCACCTCTCATCGTCGTTCGTTCCGCTGGCTTTCTCGCCGAGTTTTTTATCCAATTCCACGAACACACCAGTGAGCATACATTCTCGCCATCACCCCTCTCAAACTGAACATGCCCAGTCATTGAAAGCCATTCCGAAAACGCACCCTCTTTGCGCATCGACAAGCCATTCCCAGCCCTCCGTGATCATGCATTGTCCCTCGACTTTGACTCGCTAGACCCAACAGAACACTGCCATATCCCGTACGTCATCATTCTCGTCCGCGTCCTTGAAGAATGGAAGAAGACAGTACGTCTATCTAATCTGCTCTTTGGATGCGCAAACACCACCACTTTAGTATGACGGAAATCCTCCTAAAACACCTGCCGAACGACAGGAATTCAAGAAACATATTCTCGCAATGAAAGCCAAGGCAGATGAAGAAAACTTTGACGAAGCTGAAGCCCAGGCGTACCGGTGTTGGACCGAGACCAAGGTAGGGCTTCCCATCCGTTCCTATTCACGCCATCCTCACCATCCCAGGTGCCCTCTGAGTTCGCGTCATTGTTCAAGGATCCAGCCATATCACCCGAAGCCCTTCGCCAGAACCCGTTCCCGTTCTTCCACCTCCTCGCTGCCCTCAAAGAATTCACCGATCAATCCGAGACACACACCCTTCCGCTCACGTCTACACTCCCGGACATGAAATCCAACACCGCGAATTACATCCACCTCCAGCGACTCTACAAGACACGTGCAGAAGAAGAGAAGCAGGCATTCAAGAGCCACCTCCGTGCACCCGTGGACGATGCTCTCGTGGACCTCTTTGTCAAGAACGCACACGCACTGCAGGTTCTCCGGGGTAGACCATGGGGCGTGTTTGACCAGGACAAGGCCGCGCTGGGTACGTGTCATGCACCGCATTGATCTGCCCATGTATTGACGTTGGATTCGCAGCGGACGCGCTGGTCTCTTTACCAAAGGAGACAGCCACGCACCTCGCCTTGTCTGCCTTGTCTACGCTAGAGGCAGATCGGTCGCATCCAACTGTGGAGCAGCTTCGCGAAGAGGTGCAGCGCATCGTGGGGGATGACGCCAAACTTCCAGAGGCGCTCGACGACGCCATTGGAGAGCTGTAAGCACTGCCTGTCTGATTGTCTTGCAGGCTCACGACCAATCCCTAGAGCGCGAACCCCCTCGGCGGAGCTGCCCAATACGGCAGCGTTTCTCGGTGGCATAATCGCACAGGAAACTATCAAGATGATCACGAAACAGTACGTCCCCGTCAAAGGCTACTGTATCATTGACCTCGTCGACACATGGACTGGCGTGATTGGGGCATGACATGATTGAGATTTGGAATCAATGTACATTCACCGCATTTGCTGTCATTGTAAAGGTACGCTATCATGTTGCTCGTGTGACCGACGCACTATTTGGATATTGACTGTGGAGTGGTTCCTCTACAGCTTTCCGGAAGAGAAGACTTTTGATGATTAGTCGCAATGGAGTACGCGTCTGCTCAAGGAAATCACACCGCAGTTTATAGAGCAGTCAATATTGCTTCTCCCACCGTCCAGACAGAATCACTTGGAATCAATACGCAAAAAATTCTATAGCATCTGAAACCTACTAGTCGTAGAAAACGAGTGCCCTGACTTCAATAGACTCTCTAAGAGGTGCTCCCTCAGGGCTGTTGGGGTCCTGGAACCCGGTGTGTGGAGCGAGGGTAGCGACACCCTCCTCTTGCTTGGAATCAAAACTAGATGCGGGTTCGTCAAGAGTCTTCTCCGAGTGACAGAGAAATGCGTGCCATTTGATCAATACATATTCATCCGGCTCCATCCCCTTTAGATACTTCCACCTGTGTGCTTCATTAAACTTGACTCCAAATGACTCCTGCTCTCGATCCGGGTAGACAAGCGTAACGAGCAACAAGTCCTTCTTCACGTCAATGCTACGAAAGTCGCACAGCGCGAGCGGCCAATTGAATGCAGCATGTGAGATGGGACGCCACAGGTTTATGATTTGAAAGCGGCGTTTAAGCAATGCGGGTGCGTCGGAAGGAAGGTGACGATGTACGAGGGTTATGGATGAAGCCGTCGTCTGATCTGCATGCACAATCACGACAGGCGGGCGTCTACCAACACCCTCATGTATCCCTCTAAATCGATGGCAGCGGAGAGCTAGCGTCCAGTGGTCAACGCGACCGCCCAGAGAAAAAGCTGGAGCGAGACACGTACTGTGGTCATAGATGACCGCGCTGGAGGCGCCAGTGACCTTTTTGATGAGGTCGACACACTCGGGGTAGTACTCTGCTTGGATCTCGTTCTCGTCGACAAAGCGGGTGTGCACCGAGGGCTGTTTGCCGTACTGGAACCCGGCAGTGTCGAGTGTGTAGTGCGCCTCTGAGCCACGGACGTTCTCGATCACGACAGTGTGGGAATCCTCTGTCCAGTTGCGAGAACGCTCGCCAGTGATACTGTCCACATCGAGATAGGTATAGAGACGAGAACCATCAGCAGGGGGGGAAAAGTATCTAAGGGAAGCGGTCGTAGAGGACATAGTAGACTCTTACCAGGCAACAGAGGTTGGTTGTATATTATTGGTAACTTCGGCAAGGACGACAAAGGTAGGATCCTTGTTGTCTGCTGATGCGCTACATGCCAGACCTCCTTTCGCTCTAGGGCCTGCGCACTGAGGTTGCTACATAGATGCAAACTACATAGTTTAGGCATTTGCTACATTGTACTACAACCAAAATTCTTTTTCTGGATGTTGTCAGATTAGACCCACCCAATAGGTCATTAGAGGCAAGATGGCCGAGCGGTCTAAGGCGCTGGAATCAGGTACTACTTATCCAGTCCGAAAGGGCGTGGGTTCGAATCCCACTCTTGTCAGACTTTTTTGGCGTTGTTTCCGCTCCATCCATGTTGGCACATGGCATAATGGATCCTGTCATGATCGCGTCGCACCTGGAGACGGGTGCAGATCAACCACGGAATCTAATCAACACAAAGTCTCAATGACGCGCCGATCGAATGGTCTTGGTCATCAGGGACCGAGAGCTTAACGCTCGAATGGATGGGCGTGTGAGCAGTGCCATCTCGTGTCTTGATCTTGGACCCTGTTCTCGAAAGAAAAGAAGGGGCTGAGAAGTGTTTTCTCACTGATAGACCCTGGGGGCGTACCAAGACACATGCAACATCTGTCATCCTCACACGTGTTGATAGGAATGGTCCGTTCCCTCTTGCCATATCAAGTGGCCGACCCTCGTTCTAGTCGACGTTCATGACGGCCGAAACGGTGACACGGTTTCAATTCGTGACAAGGGTTTTGCGGTGCCCTTGAAG
>JBBPTN010000139.1:0-43927 GCA_038094075.1 Xerocomus spinulosus | reverse complement strand
CATTGGACCTTTTTAGTTTTTTTCTGACTATAATGTTTGTTCTTGATATATATGCATTTTTTGGGGGGGGTATAAATACTCTGTAACTTCCAATCAATTCATAAGACCATGAACACTTCCTTGTGAATGACTGATCAGTGACCAGTCTGACTAGTTGACCCTTAGCGGGTTTGGCCACGGATGTGGCGCGTAGGTGTTATGTACTGAAGGTGCTTCGTCACCTAGTACTACGTGTCTGGTCTACCTTCCACGTGAGTGTGCAATACCGATATTACTGATAAAAGAACCAGCCAAATTGAGACGCGAGTCACTGCGGTTCCGCTCGCTAGTATCTCGAAGACCCGTTTTAATCATTTATGACTCGAAATGACAGATGCACGGCGTGGAAGCTGTTTCACGAGGTCCGTTTTACGTTGCACATTCATCCCTATCGGTAAGATCAATCCACTAGACGCGTGTAGTTGCAGAAACCTTCATGGTTTCCAACAAAAACACCCCACTCGTACCATGAACACAACTCGAAGGAGATCAGGTCTTCTTTGCATCCGATTTCACGCATATTGTGGTATGGGCTATTTTTGGTTTCCATCATGCAAGAATCAGCGCTCGCTCTAATTATATCCATTCTGTTCTTTAGCGTCATCTAGTTTATGCATGAAAGAGGCTTGGATAATCGTTCAAGATGATAAATCAATCCGTGATCCCTCGCATCATTATCAAGCATGTTAATTTCAGGGTGTCTCATGGTCAAAGACACGCATATAACAGCTCATGAAGTGGGGCACTCGTCGCATCTTCAGCGCACAGACAGATACAGATGAAGGTACTTCTGTTCGGGTGAGCACAGTCACGGCGAAAAACATCAAACACTAACGTGCCCCCCCAGAGCAACCGGCTTCATTGGTTTCCCTATTGCTCAGGCATTGAGCAGAGCGGGGCACATCGTCTACGGCGTCACCCGTTCCGAAACAAAGGCCAAACAATTAGCAGCCAACGAAAGTAAGCAACACGCCCATTCCCCCATCCCCCGTGACCGACTGCCTGCACCATAGTCTTCCCCATCGTCGGTGAACCCACCAACACGCAAGCATGGGCCCACCTCATCCCCACCACCGACGTCGTCATCGAAACGGTGGGCGACGCCGCCGATCGAAGCACCGTAGCCATTGACCTCCTCAACGCCGTCGCCACCACCGCCCAATCCACCCGCCCGCCCGGCTCCCCCAAACTCGCCTACATCTTCACCTCCGGCACCTGGGTCCACGGTCCCAGCACAGACGCCTTTGTGTCCGACACGACCCCACTCTTGAACCCTCTCGCGCTCGTCAAATGGCGCGCCGGGATCGAACGCGTCGTCCTCAAAGACGACCGCGTGAACGGGATCGTCATCCGGCCTGCGTTGTTGTACGGAAAGAGTGCGTCCCTGTTGGAGCCCTTGTTCGAGGCGGCCGCGGCAGGCGGCGAGGTGACGTGGTACGGTAAACCCGGGGGACGCTTCACGCTCATCCATCCGGACGACCTCGCGGATCTGTACGTCCGGGCGGCGGAGAAGGCGCCCATCCTCGGTGGGCTTGCGATAGACGCGAGCAATGACGCTACAGAGCCTGTCGAAGACTTTCTAGAGCGGTTGATTCAGGTGTCGGGTGCCAAGGGACCATACAGGTTGGTCGAGCCGTCGAATTGTGAGTGTGGGATCGATAGCTTTGGATGCGAGTCTGACGGGTGAACAGTGTACGAGGAGGCGCTTGCCGCGACGATTCTTCTTCGGCCTTACCTCGCAAAGTCCCTCCTAGGTTGGCAGCCAAAGAAACTGGGATTGTCCGAGGGCCTACCCTTGTACTATGCTGCTTGGAAAGCCTCTCGCAACAACTAGCGCTTGGTTGCGGGAATTTACTAGTCTGGAGAGCGAGGGTAACGGTGCGCAACGGGCATAAATCATTCAAACTAGGGCTCAGCTGAAAAAAGTCATCCTGCATTTCATGGAATACATGTCCTGATCTAGCCAAAGTACTGTAATACATGCACAACGTCCGTGTCCGATCCACCAAGAAAAAGAGAGTATGCTACACCAACGACAATGATGTGGAATGCCGGATCATGAACGCCATCGTCCAAAAAAAATTAAAAAAGTTAAAAAAACAAGCGACGCCAACGATGTGGAATGCCACACTATCGTCAGCAGGAAACGCATTGCGCTTCGAGGTAGTGACACGCCCGATCGAGCTGCGTCGACGTCTCCTTCACCTACTCCACATCAGCACCCACACCCACACACACACGGACCAAGACTCACACAAGCACTCGAAAACGGCTCAAAGTGATGTCCAGAAATGTCCCACACCGGTACAGGACGGCCGACGAGGTCCCGCCAAGGCGCCACGACCGACGACGACGCGCTCTCCCGCCGAAACCACGGTGAAACAGCCTCTACCCCCTCTGGACAGAACCCCGCCGTCGCGCGTAAAAACGCAAGGGAAATCTCGGCCTCGTCCGCACCGGGCACGGGCACGTACGCCTCCAAGAGCGTCGTGCACTGTTGAAATTGCCGCACGACGCGCGCCTTCATGGACGCCTCTACAGCGCGTTCTGGGTCCCCGAGCACGTGTTGGATGAGCGCGTCTGACAACGCAGGCGGTGCGGTCGGGCATGGCGAGTCGATCAGCACGACGCCGTGGACGTCGACACCGCGACGGCCGAGGATACGCGCGATCTCAAACGCGACGACGCCTCCAAAGGACCAGCCTACACGTGCACGTCAGATGGACGCCTCGCGCGCGCGTGTACGTGACGCACCTCCGAGCATGAACGCGGCACCCTTGGCATGCTGCTCGATCGCCAGCGCGTACGCATGCGCCATGCCGTTGAGCGTTTCCCAGGGCGAGTCACTAAAAAAGCGCGGATTACCGATCCCCCACACGTCTCGTTGGAGGGGCAAGAGCCGCTCATAACTCCTCACCAGCCCACTCCCATCATGCACGAGGTAAAGCCGGGAATGTACACTCCCCGGACACCGCTGCAACGACACCAACTCAACGTCCGGCAACCGCCCACGGTCACCCACGTCGTCCCCATCGTCCACCTCAGTCGCAGTCGCAAAAAAGTCACAGAGCGTAGAGAGCGTGGGTGACTTGGTAAAGAGCGTATGCGGAACCGGTCTGTTGAACGCCACTCTCAGCGCCTGCTGCGCCTCGATAGACCCCAACGAGTCCAAACCGAGCGAGGCCAGGTCCACCTCGTCCAACACCGTCTCACCCTCCGCAATACCGAGCACGTCGCCCATAATCTTGCGGACTCGGCCATACACCCCACCGTGCTCCGAGACCAGCGTCTGCGGCGACGCCGGCACACTACCGCTCGTATAGTACCTGTCCGCGTCGACGTCCATCTTGTCCATGCCAAGACTGGCGCTGCAAAACAAGGTGCTGCGCGTGTTGGAGCGCGACCGCGCAAAGATGACGCTGCGCGGCGACGCCGGCGTGATGATTGCGTTCGAATTCGTCCGCGTACGATTCTGGCCCTGTGGGGCCGCCGCCATCGCCAAACCACGATGCAGACTCGTCAGTCGGACCCGACGGAATTGGGCACCCTCGACGTGCGCCACGACCATGGGTGAATCGCCTTGTTGGACGGCGACCATGTCCGCTGTAACCACGTCCCGCGACGGGATCCAATTCATGTTGCAGTAGACGGTGTACGACTTTGTGTCCCCGACCAAATCGCGTAGTACTTTGAGGAGGCCAACGCCAGCGCATATATACGCGTCCGAGACATCGCCGCGCATGTTCGCAATGAAACCAGCCACGTGGAGCATCGTATCGAGAAAGACGGGCTGAACGTCCAGAGAACCGGACATGACGACACGAGCGACGCCAAACGCCCCGTTTCCACTGACGGTGAGCGACTGGATCGTATGGTAGTCCTCGGCATAGTCCACGACCCGAGGGAACACCACCTCGTACGCCGTGTGCGTCGTGAACACCTCTGGCGTGCGCTCACGTACCATCGCCTCTGCACGGCGGGGGATCCCAGAGAGCTCGAGCGCCAGCCTCGACATCGTCTCCCGGACGGACGAAAATCGCACATCGCCAAGCACGTGCACATGTTCTTCCTGCGAGGACGCCAATCTAGATGTGATGTTAAATGCGCCGGTACCATCCTCATGGACGGTCACGTGTGTACGAATGACCAGACAAACGTCCTTGTGGAGCACGAGCGGACGCGAAAACTGCACGGCACGCAACACAGGCATGCACCTTCCAAAGTCAAACTCTAGGTGACGTTGCGCGATGACAGCGCCGGCGAGGGCAAGCTCGAGGTACACCGACGCTGGGCAGAGAGCGTAACCACCAACCTTGTGCCCTTCCAGATACGGCGCAAGACAGCCGATAGGTGTTTCAAAGATGGCTTCATTCCCATTCTGACGGGAAGGAAATTGAGACCAGGAACACAAGAGTGCATGGTCGAGATCCTGATACTGAACCGTTGGCTCCGGGGCAACATGGAGGGCACGATGAACGTAGGGCACCCAAAACGTCTGAGAGTCGAACGGGTACGACGGCAAATCAACGACGCACGCACGAGCGGCGTCTTGGTCGAAAACGCGGCGCCAGTCCACAGGAACAGCCGTTTGGTAGAGCTGCGCCAGGCTGTCCGTCAGCGTATTCCATGCTGGGACCTCTCTCACCATCGACGCTAGGTACAGAGTCTGTCTGTCCGGCGCCAGCGTCGTCTCCACCATCGGCAAACAGATCGCATGTGGACTGACGTCAATCCATGCATCAATCGGAGAGGAATCCAGGTATTTTTCAAGTTCGAGTAGGCATTGAGAGAACAAGACTGGTTGTCGACAGTGTTTTACAAAGTAGTCTGCTTGAAACGTCAATCCGTCGCCCACAGGAACGACAGTTCCGTATACATTGGACGCGATGGGTATAGACGGCGGATAGATCGGGAGCGTCGAGGCGTGTTCTCCAAGGTCGTGTAGAATGGGATCCATGGCGGACGAATGGTAGCCAAGCGGAACCCGAAGAGGGACAACCTTGCATCGGAAAGCCCGTCTGAGATGGACCGTGAACGTGTGTAGCGCCTCGACGGGACCAGAGAGGACGCAAGAGGATGCCGTGTTCACACACGCGACGGTCACATTCGGGAAACCACTCAGAACTTCTTGCACCTGCGTCGACGACAGGTTAACAGAGATCATTCCCGTCTTCCCCATAGTGCACGCCCGAGACATCAACCGAGCTCTTTTCGCCACGATAGAGAGTGCGGTCTCGATGGACAGAACGCCGGCTGTCACCATGGCCGCATACTCCCCTAGACTAATGGGGGCATTGAGCACACGAGGCATACAATCACAATAACTCAAACACTGACCTTTGCCCAACGACGGCAGCAGGAATCACCCCCCAGTGCTTCCACAGCGTAGCAAGCGCAAACTCAACAGCAAGAACAGCGCACTGGGCAGCCTCAAACTCCTCGTTCGCACTCAAAACGCAGTCACGACTCGCCGGCGAGATAATGGAGAGTATCCCTGGATAACCAAGGGAAAGCAGCCAGCGCTGACACCGGTCGATACAGTCCCTAAAGACAGACGACGTGGTATAAAGCGAGGAACCCATGTTGCGATACTGACTTCCCTGTCCCGAGAAAACAAAGACCACTTGATCCCCTTGCCGTTCGACGTGGGTGATAGCCGCCGTATCAAGCGCTTGAACAAGCTGATCCTTGTCCTGTGCAGCAACTGCCAACCGGAACGGGTAAACGTGACGACGGGCGGTAGCCGTGTAGGCAATGTCCCCGAGAGGCACGTCGTGGTTCCGGGGGTCCCCAAGCCACGCTACATATCTCACCCGGAGTCCTTCAAGTGCTGCAGCCGACTTTGCTGAAAGACCGAACACGACAGAGGACGTCGTTTTGGTAGGCTGATCAGGCTTGATGTACTCTTCGAGGATCAACGCGCCGTTCGAGCCAGCGGCACCAAAGTTGTTGAGCACGGCAACGCGAGGTGCGGACCCAGCGGCCCAGGGTGTCAACACCGTATCGATCACCGTATTGTCCACGTCCGAAGGCGCGAGGAGGGGATGGAGCGTCTTCAAAGAGATCTGAGCCGGGATGAGGTTGTGTCGCAGCATCAACAAGAGTTTGCAAAGTCCGATAGCCCCAGAGGCCGCCTCGAGGTGACCAATGTTGCCTTTGATCGACGTAACGTGAAGAAGATTGTCCTGCGTTCGTCCCTGGGAAAGAACAGAGCGAATACTGGCGAGCTCGCACGAGTCCCCTGCTTCCGTTCCGGTACCGTGCGCTTCGACAACGCTGACACGGTTTGGAGACATGTGAGTATGTTTGAGGAGTGTCCCAAGGAGCTCTGCCTGCGTAGGGACGTGTGGATGGGTGATTGACGGCGCCAGACCGCTTTGGTTCACTTCAATGCCTCGAATGACACCCAGAATGCTGTCGTTCTCTGCTATAGCGTCACTCAATCGCTTCAGGACGAACACGCAGCAGCCTTCTCCCCTAGAATACCCATCGGCTGACACATCAAAGGATTTGCACTGACCCGACGGGCTCAAGAAATGACCCCGTTCTAGGCCGACGAACATCTAGGAGGCGGTGAGTCCGATGTGCAAAACAACGCATCAGGCACGTACGTTTGGACTTGTCATGATGTTGACGCCACCCGCGAGCGCCGCATTACAATCCCTGATCATCAGTGCCCTGCATGCTTGGTGGATCGCTACGATGGAAGACGAACACGCGGTGTCGACCACGACAGACGGTCCCCCAAACTGCATGGCGTACGATACACGTCCACTCAAAAATGCCTTCAACGTGCCTTGAGACCACATGAGCACCTATCCAAAAGACGTTTTGAAAAAAAAAAAAAAAAGAGGCACACCAGTACTGTAGTGAATGTCGATGTTGTCCGCGAGATTGTCCGCATAGTCTTGTGTCGCCGCGCCGATATAACAGCCAAATGTCGCGCGTTGAAAACAGGGCGTCGCATCAGGTACGTACCCTGCATTTTCCAGAGCCTCGTAGGCCGTGTGTAGCAAAACACGTTGTTGAGGGTCCATGCTTTTCGCCTCCCGCGGAGAGATCTTGAAAAACTTGTGATCGAAATCTGCAAAGTCATCCATGAAATTCCCAGTGTCGACCTTGATCTCGCGGGCCGATCCAACCTCGCCCGCGGGGTTCAGTTGGAAACGATCGTTTGGGATCTAGAGAGATGCAATCAGCCCACGAGCATACTATACCAGGCACAGTCCACGCTCACCTTGGATACAGTGTCGACACCTCTTTCCAGTATCTCCCATAATTTGGTGGTATTAGAGGCCCCTGGAGCATGAGCAGCCATACCAACAATCGCAATCGGCTCTTGCTTTGGGAGAATGGGTACAGAATCTGTGCGTGTCTCGGAGGTGGCATCGATGCAACGCAGGGCGCATTCAGGCACGACTCTTTCCAGAGCTCGCAAAGTGCATGATCCGGGGCCAATATTGAGCGCCACAAGTTCCACGTCAGGCGGGATGGCAGACGCCACTCCATGAGCCACAAGATCCCAGTTCACAGGATGAACGAGCACCATATCGATCACGAGGTTGACGAGCGAGGGGTAATCTGAACTAGCCTTGACAATATCCCCAGATATCGTTGATCTGAGGGGACAATAGAGATCTTGGTAATCGGGAAATCGGATGATGCGCTCAGAGATGTCGGTCAGAATCCGATCACGGGTATGGGTGAGATGAAGGTCCGAGTGGTAGAGAGCGTCGAGCGTGGTAGGGTGTACTGTGCAATGGCGAGAAACAAACGTCGAAAATTTGACCAACAAGTCTGGTCGGCCAGAGACCGTCACGTTCTTCTCATCGACGACCGCCGTCACCCGAAGCGAGGGGACACGACAGTACTAGGGTCGATCAGTCTCGCGATGGAAAAAATAGGACAGTCAACGAACCTTGTGCTCGAACCGGACGATATGCTGCTCGATATCGCTTTTTGCAAGACCGAGGCAAGCCACACTCCAGGGGAGTGTGGGATCCACGGGTTTCTCCCTGAGTAATCTCCGTGTGAATTGCATGACACGCAAGGCAACCCAGAACACCAAACGAAAGATGTCGACTGCGGTAGTGATGTAGGAGAGTGGGCTGCGAGAGGTAGCAACAACACACGCGGGGAATAATCCAGATGACAGACCGAGGACGCCAATGCCATGATCCGAGTTGGTTTTGAGAGTGTCAGAGAAGGAGCAGAGAGCGCAAGACTGATAACGTAGCACCTGTGTGAGAAAGAGAAACAATCCAGAGACGATGTGATTTTTGGCATACTTGGGGTTGGGTATAAGTAGGCGACGAGGTGTATCAAAGTCGGAGGGGCATATACCACTCTGATCGCGTTCGGCCGGAGATAGAGCAGCGAGCTCTGCAAGGAGAGTATCCAGACACGAAGAGAGGAGGAGAGCACCTGCTGGAGTGTCTGCATCACGGATCGCCTGGTCCGTTGCATGCGATAGACTGCTTCTCGTCGTGCCCTGTCCTGCAAAGACTGGTAGGACGATGTGCTTGTTGTAATGAGCCACCATCGTGTCCTGCAGAATACACATCAGCTCCACAATGGACACCAAAGCATCAGACAGACCTCGTGGAGGGTGTAATGGTAATCGGATGTTGGCTTCCACTAAAATAGTGGGCTCATGCGATGGTCGAACCCGAGGAAAGAGAACGACTTTCCGCTTTGCGTCTCTTCTGCTACTTCGAATTGGAAGGGTACAGATGATGAACCGAGTCTGCTGATGTTACATAACATCCAAAGATAAGGTTACTAGTACTCTTGGGCTTCCTCTGCAATATGAATGTTCCTGACCAGTCAAACGTGTGGTGTGCAGCGACGAGGGCGGGCCTACATCTGGATACGACATCAACAACAACGGACAGGGCACAGACAAGAGACCTGCCGAGGAGGCAAAGGACGACAGACATTTCCTTGTGCACATCAGATCTGTTGCGCTTCAATGATGGTTCCTGGGGCGAAGTTACAGTGCACCCATCGAGATAAACATCAAACGAAGACCAGCTGCGAAATTCCTCAAATTCTGATCGCCTTGCCAGTGTCTCCACCCGCCCACCGACAGGAACTTGGTACGCACCTCAGCTAGTGGCCGCGATATCTATTGATTCATGAGCCCGGTGGCGGATAATCACTAGACTTCTTACAGCAAGTCATCACGGTGAACTGGCACCATCCAGAGACGATTAGACCGTCGCCACGTACTAGACGTCATCTGCGGCAAGGACTGCGCCGAGAGAACAACCCTTCCATTCTTTGTAAATGATCCTTCGACACATCAGAAGACGAATCCAAATCCTCGATTTTGCAAGCACTAATGTCAGTTGGAGAATTCTTCAAGCTCAGCCTGCAGTCGGCGCAAAAAAAAACTGGACGCAATACGATGTGCTTATGTAAGACTACTAGCCATGCTACCATGCTTTGAAGCCACCCTGCAGGCGAGTACCTGTTACACTTTACTACTTGTGCTTCAAGCATAAAGGATGATTATCCGAGGACTAGGAAGTGACCGCGACCGATCATGCCGGCGGGATCAAACGAAGTCGTAGTATCGAGTCTACAAACGACTTGTCTCGACGCGAACGTTGAGCCAACTCTTGATCCGTGTCCGAGATATCCGCTAGCGATACGAGACGCTTCCAGAAGATGTTGCACACCCGAATCCCCGATGAAATCCAGTCGATGGACATTCTTGCTGTATCATCGGCCCAACGTAATCAGGCCAAGCCCTCCTCAAAATAGCACTCACCTTGCACACCCAGACGATGCCCGGGACCGCAAAACAACGATTGCTGCAGTCATGTCCATCTGACTGCCGTGTCTCGACTACCGAGGCTGATATGATAAGCGCAGGAAAGGTCGTAATGCTGGAATGGAGAAGGATTCTGACACTTTTCTTTTTCACCGAATCGGTCGGGCCATCTGAAGAAAGATACCGCCAATCACGGCTCTCTCGTAAATAGTACTGATCAGGCGGTCAATGACCTTGCATGCTGGGTGTGAGTGTCTCACGGCGGTCACTACACCCTTGAAACCATGCAGATGCGCTTGAATATGGCGAGTATCCACCCGAATCGATCTGGAGAGATTCAGCAGAGTATGAAGAAGGTCAGACCATATCTTCTACGGAATGGAACTGACCAGCGTAATTAATTGCTGATACGATGATCATAGACATGACCAACTTTGGGAGATCATTCGTCGTTTTTGGTAAACTGACAGCGTGGATGCAAACTTTATTTGTTCCAACAGTCTGCGCAAAGACGTTGAACATACACGGCCCGTTCGGTGACTGCGCTATGGCCATGTGGTCCATTCCCAGCCAATGGGCAACCTGAGTCCACGGTCAGTAAAAAAAAGTGAGCGAGCAGGGTTGTGACTCAGTGACCTCGGATCGGAGGCTCTGCTAAAATATTATCACCTAATTTTACAACATTTCTCGGCTAGCTAAACATGCGAGCCCGGATGAATGTCGTACAACGCCACGCCCGTGTTCTTCGCCTCCCGCTACCTGCGAAGACTTGAGATGAGAAGACTGTAGCCAGGAGATTATCAAGGTGACTGTTTCTCAGACTTTCCAAACCCTTTACTGATATACGCACTATAGACAGGCATTATCTACTGGTATTAGTTTGGTTTGGAATTCGTGAACATGAGACTCGGCGAAAGTTGTCCCCGCTTGGTGAGTCATTCTTCGATCTTTGGCACTCTCCACATCAAAAGTATCCTCCTTGCCAACGTATGGCATCCGCATTTATATTTTGGTCCTGCTTTCATATCCGGCTGGAACATTGTCTTACCTTTGCTCATTTCGCACCTTGCTGTTGTCGCGTCTAGTGCCCGCCAGGTTTCACGAACATCATGATTGGATGCCCACTCGCACATCAAGTCCGTTTTCCCTCGCTGATGCAGGAATCCGTTAGGGATTTTTCCTTTTGCAACGCGCAGCTATCTATCAGGGGCAAACAGGTGCTCAACCGTCTACTCGTGCTATTGACATCCCATCTCGAGTCACAGTCAACCCACATCTTCCCATGTCAACCAACACTCCTCTTCTCCATCTGCGACGTTTTGCAAGATGGGCGGGTTGTCGCTGAGCAAGATGACGCATTCGTCTTGCCGTCGGTGTTGAGTAAGCTACGAGATTGGAGGGTTCTCGACCCAAACTATCGGAATAGTCCTCGAGGCATCCACACACTCGCCCTTGACTTGGCTGGCATAGCAGACGAGCCCTTTCACTCGACCTACCGTACATCTCGTGGTCGCCTCAGGATGAAGTGGGTCTGCCTAGATCCGCCCTCCGAGAGCCAAGCCCGGACAGTGCCGTCGGCATCTCGGTCTGTGGTGCACCACCGCCGTTCCGCATCTTGCCAAGGTCCGGATTCCGAGGAGACGGGCGTGGCCGTGTCTCGGCGCACTCATGCCGTGTCCGGGTTCCGCAGCGGATGCTCGGCGTGCCGGCATCCTCGCGTATCCGGCTCCACTCCTCCGAGCCCACGGATAATGCCGGCCGACAAGAGGCCGTTTGGAGACGTCAATCTGGACACGCTCATCGCGTCGCCTAGACATCCAAAGCAGACCTCTACCAAACGCCCAAAGAAGGACACTCTCCCCCGAACACACGTCAACGAAAATGAACCGCCCTACGTTGGCATGGGCATCTCGTTTCCCCGCCAGCGTACACATTCACCACGGATATCCACCACCATTCTGTCGCGGGAGCCGTTCTCGCCCGCAAAGACGTGTGCACAGCGACAGGACCCCTGCCTTTTAAAACGCACCCGCGAAGGTGATAAGCACACGATCAGTCACCGCGCCGCATCTGCTTCTGTCGATCTCGTGTTGTCCATCGCTCGTCGCGCCAATCCGTCGCCACCCGCTTCTTCAACCGATCTTCATCCACATTCGCCCAACAGAGCACAGAGCTTTTCATGTGCAGGTCCGACACGGTCGTCGAACGCGGTGAGTCGATCGGGTACGCTGCTTCCATTCTGGAGGCAGACCCATCGTCGTGACACGACGACGCGTTCTGGGATTCTGAGCAAGCCCCCTCCTGTCAAGCCTCAGAGTGCGCAGACGACGGCGCTGTCAAGAGCGTGGATACCGTCGCGCATTCTGAGCGAGGTGACGTCCCGCGATCGTCGCACGGTGCAGACGCACAGGCACACCCAGAGCGCGGGCTCTCTCTCTTTTTTCTCGAGGCCGACCGTGCGACCGCGGCAGGTGTAGACCCGGTTCGTATTCTAGTGTACGATCGTCTTTTTTGTCTTGTTCTCTTTGTTCTCTGGATTGCAGAACGCGTTTTTCGGTTCCGTTTTTTTCTCTGGTATATTACAGCAGCATGCCAGTCTTGCCATGTTTTTTTACGCTAGCGACGTGTCGACGTGCGATGGGAAGTAATAGATCGTTTTTAGTCACTGAAAATGGAGTGCACCGTCGGGTTGCCAGCCAAATCCAATACACCGGAACGTGTGCAGGGACAGTCCCAGAGCAACTTTGTATGATTTGGGTGCCATCAACATGACCTGCACCGCCACTACCAAGAATCCCACACCGCTCATTTCCCCTTTATGCGGTGCACCCATCCTATTGTTCTGCATTCCCTTTCAAGACATTCACAACGCGGCCGGATACTCAAGATGAAGTGTGAAATGAACAATGAACCTTCTCGGGCCATTGTCTATCACTCCTAGCGAGGTATAAAAGAGCCCGCGAATACGTTTCATTGTCAGAAAGAAAGCCGAGTCCTCGTCTGCGAGCCTGCCATCCCTCTCGTCCTTGCCTCGCTCCGCATCACACATGGACTTTTTTAACACGGTCCCCTCCATCTTTACCGAGGACATTGATAGCGAGCTCGAATCCATTCCGGTGGACTCGAGCGACTACAACGGTACCGGCGCTTGCGTCGTTGTATAACCATCTTCAATCCTTTGGGAATCGTTCCGTAGAGGGTATCTCTAATAGCGACACCTTAATTCTTCGTTGTACGTCCCCGTCGTCGTCTCACGCACACTGTCTCACTGATCTGTCGCGTCTCCAGCCATATCCACCCGACTGTGGTGTGCGCCGACCGTGTGCACTGTGGACTATACACTGCCACAGTTCGCTCCAGTTGACAAGCACACACGCACGATTTCATGACGCCTACACGGATTGTTTTACTAGCGTTGTCGTCTTTGCCCTTGTATATGTGCCATGCCAGCGTTTATGGCCGTGGTTTAGTAGCCCATCCTTGTTTGCACCATACTAGCCTTGACCGCGGTCGTATTTTATTCAAACCGCAGTACTCCATCGTCCTTGTGTGGTTGGCGCGTCGTCATTGGGGATCGTCGTCGTCGTCATTGTGGGCGCATTGCCGTGCGCCCACCATGTGTCATGCATCATGGAATAAAACGTCGGTGGCGCGCCATCGCATCCCTTTAGCGCAAAGGCAAAGAACTCGGTGGGTGCGAGCGCCAAAAACGATTCGGCAAAAAGAACCTTGTAGACAATAAGCGGGCGTGAGGCGACACAACAAGCCAAATATTGGCGATGTCATGTCGGCTATAGCGAATGACTCGGACTCGGTCACTAGTCACATGGGGAGTGAGACCGCCCGTCACGCCTGTTTCTACGTAGCCGTGCGCCCACACGTGTGTCACCAATTGATCGTCGGGGGGTCCGTATACTAGACGCCACAGTTGTGGACATTCGCGTCTTCAAGTTGGAGATCAACAGGACTTGGTAACGCAAACGTGAGTGTCATCCTGGCATCTTCCTCCACACGTTCATACGAGTGCATCCAACCAATGGTGCACGTACTTTTGCGAGATTTGTTTTTCCATGCTTACCAGTCTTTTTGGTTTGGAGATGGCGCAGATCCTGAAGGCGGGTGGTCTTAAGCAGATTTTGAGCCCCGAAAATCACTCCGCAGGTTCACGCCAACACGAATGTCTCCTGCCCTCAAACACCCCGCTTGGCGATTTAGCGCGCCGTGTACTCGACCGTGAGTCCTTCCCAATCATAACATGTTTGTTTTCTAGAATCAGGTGGTGCAAAACCTTTGATGTTCTGTACAGTCGCTGTACACCAAGATTCTTAGACAACCCAGTCCTCTTCAACTACCAAAGACGAAATAAGACCCCACCATCAAAAACACGCCGTGGACGATTCAGTACTACATACAGGTATGATACTCGATACACGATCCACAACCCCACTCGGTCGTCAATCCTCATGAATGTCTACTTTGCACCTCGTCTCGACGGGTATCGGATACGGTTCCTGTCCAGGCGGCTCCTTTGGGTACGTCACCGTCAAGAGCCCATGCTCCATCACCGCCTTGACATCCCGAGGCTAAACGACCGTCAAGCGATGTCGACCGACCGACCAAGCAGGACAGGACAGAACGTACCCTGGTACCGAGCGGGACCACCACCACCCGCGAGAATCTGCCGTGCGGCATCTCGGACAGGCAAAGGCGGCCTGCGATCTGCTCTCGGCCCGTCTCCAAGAGCGTGTCGCAAGACGTGCCGGAGACGGTCAGTTTGTCGTGCAAGAGGTCTAGGGTGACCGCGTCGGGCGGCAGGCCTGGCAGTCCAAACGCGACGGTGACGGTCACCGAGCCGGTCATGAAATCAGTGTGTTCGTACGAGTTCATTCTGCCACGTGCGCCACTGAGTCGTGGATACGAGCGATGGAACGCGACGTACTTGGGCAAGAATGGCACGTTGTCGAGGTCTGGGGCGAACACGTGGCCAGCGTACATTCCAGAGTTTCTACGGGGGATTTGGTACCTTGAGCGTCGAACAAGACTTGACGAGAGGGGCTCTTTGTACCCCCGTTTTAGAGTTCCGAAAATTACTCCGCAGGACGGCTGGGCCCGACGCTGGCCACCCAGCGTATGTGTGCGCTTATAAAGTCAAGTTCTCGAAGATGCGCGTGGCACAATCTACGGCGAATGGACGCGCCGGTCCAACATTGTCTGAAGCCCACAATTTACAACACGATTTACCCTTTTCTATCGTACAACAAGAAAACGCGTGGATCGCTACGTCAATGCTCCGTTTCCTCCCAGGTTCTTCCGACAGTCTTGATCAAATCTGCCTCCGTGACCTGCTTTCCGCTAGTAAAGTACCCAGCCGCAATCTTGGCGTCGATCTCCACCCTCGAGTCGGGGGGTATGAGATGCTCTACAACAAGCAGTGAGTGCACTCGCGTCCTCGTCGAAAAAGAAATGACGCGACATACCAGGAAGGTCATATCGTTTCAATATAGGGATACCCGATTGTACGATGGCATTGTATTTCCTGCGTATTCTGTAAGCACGTCCCCGGGTGCAGCCACTTGCGCTTACATGTCGCTCATCGAGACCATGTTGTCAATCTTTTGGATGCCGAGCCAGTGCAACACGTCGGGCATCAACGCTTGGAACCGCATGTCCTTGACGCCTGCAATGAGCTCTGTAGATTTGAAGTACTTGTCTGCAGAGTCTCCGCCGCGTTTACGAAGGTTGTATACGAGGTATCTGACAGTTCCGCATCAGATGAGCGTTGGTCAACGTGTTGGAGACATACTTGGTCACTTCTCCCAGTGCTCGACCCTCCTTGCGAAAGTAGACGACGACACCGACGCCACCGCGCTGAGCGCAGCGAATACACTCTTCGATGGCAAAGATGAGGTAGGGCTTGCACGTACAAATGTCGGATCCAAAGACGTCGGATCCGTTGCCTGCAAAAAAGTCAGCTCGAGATGGATCACGTGCGCAAGACTTACACTCGTCATGCACACGCACGGTGAGTTCCTTGGACACGTCCGACATGTATTCTGGAGGTCCAACTTGAAAAAAGTTAGTCGCTATCGTCTGCCACACTCTGGATACTCACAAATGTAGACGGTCAGGTTACCGATCGGAGGAAGGAAGACCTTGATGTCGGG
The DNA here is from genome assembly GCA_038094075.1 of Xerocomus spinulosus. Lineage (NCBI taxonomy): Eukaryota > Fungi > Basidiomycota > Agaricomycetes > Boletales > Boletaceae > Xerocomus > Xerocomus spinulosus. The sequence continues at coordinate 27,946 of JBBPTN010000139.1, read as the reverse complement.
ACGCGTAATCAATTCGGGGTACATTCCACCAGTATCCTCAAAGAGCGCTCGACGGAGCAACGTCTCAGAACTTGATTTTGCCCAGATAAACATCAACAGCATAAAAAGAAAACAACATTGACTCACATGCCGAAACGCTCCGCTACCCCAGGTAGATACCAGACAGGTTCGACGGCTGCCTTGCTTGTATTGATCTCGACTCCGGGATCTGCATCGCTCAGAGAGCCGTCTGCATTTCTGAGTGGTTGCGTTTGCAGGACGATCCGTCCGTCCACTTTGAGGTCGCCCTTTCTGGCCGATTCGTCCAACTCGCTCAACTTGATATGTGCTCTCGTGACGGCGATACTCGGGCGAATATCCAAGCCCAACTCGTCGATTTCTTTTTTGAAGACTTGAGGCACGAGATGACCCCAGGGATCAAACGAGACAATCTTGTGGGGATCATACCAGGAGGGTTGAGGAGGCACTGGAACTGGAGGCTCCGTCTTTGAATAATCGGGCTTGTGAGACGGATTGAGTGTGCCCATGGCGATTGCGAGGGCGCGATAGATGGAATAGGAACCAGAATGTGCACCAATGGCGTTGCGTTGTTTGATAGACGTAGAGAGCCGAGAGCAGATGACGGGACCGCGGAGAGTGGGATCGGAAGCTCCCCACTGGAGCGGGTAGGGCTTGATACCATGCTGGTCTGGGTAGCCTATGGGAAAACACCGTCAGCTCGATGTTACAGACAGATCACACTCGGTGAATGTTCGCGTACGCAAACGCCGACGCATACGTGAAATGACATGTATCCGGTTACCAAACCCACCCGGACTGGATGGGTGGAGCACAGAACACACGACACGTCCTCGACAAATTGCGGAAGGAACTCACTCGCTAGAATGACCCGGCCGGGGTACAGGGCTTTCTCGCGCTCTCTGTCTGTCAAAACATGATCCGAAGATGCGCCTGTGGAAGGCACAGACGATACGAAATGTCCCGTCAGGGATGTCGATGGCGATAACAAGAGACCTGGGGACGATGGCGAGCCTACACCGTCGTGACCGTTACGACCCGGGATCGGAATGCCGTCTCTTCGAGGGGGCGATTGTGATAGGGATGGTGTGCTCAACGCATCCAACTGGGCACGAGGAATGCAGTGAGAACCAGGATATGAAACATCGGTGAAAGACGGCGGGTTACCTTTGCTTGTAACGTTTGCTGGGAGACTTGTAGCGCATTGAGCTGCGTAAGAATCTGGAGCAGAATTCCAGAGTCGCTGGTGGTTGTGGACATGAAAGCGAACAAGGTGGGATGGTGGTGGTAGAAGGACAAGCCATCATCGGCTCCGTGCTGCGCCTTATAGCCCGATGTAGTGGCCGCGGATCATGACGTTATTCGCCTTTTCGAGGGAGAACTTGGAGAGCTGGACGAGATACAGAATATATAGCCAAAGCGAATAAAGTTACAGATAAATACATGCTAGGAAAACAGTGCGACAGCGAGATATTCTAGTACAACATCAACAAGATTCATCTATTTCAAACAGAGACTTCGGGTCAAAATCCCCGGAAAACTCCTGCCTCAATTCCTCAATTATCTGCAAAAGGGGATCCCCGTCATCAAGATCACTGTCTGTGGTCACATCCCAACCCGCAAAGGACACTGATCGATGGAGAGCCTTTGTCGCTGGCGCTGGATTCGTAGACTGGAGACGGTCCCGGAGATGCGAGGGCAATGACTCCTTTCTCGTAGGCGGAACAAAGCCATTCACGGAATGATCGAAAACCCTCTCGAGATTTTGGCCATCCTTGCTCTTCTGAGACTCGACCGCATTCAGCCACGTCGCGGCCGGCGTCTTTGGACTATCCCTTGTCCAGTGTACGGACTTGAGGGAACGGGTTGGAACGGGTTCTGGTAGAACGAAATCATCAAGATGAATGGGGTGCTCTTGCGGCGGTTTGTGCACAGGATCAGTATGCGACGGCGCAGTTGGATGAACTTCCGGGCTCTGCAGATCCTTTGGAGGGACGAGCGGCTCGCGTGCGTCCACCTTGTCAACAAGGACCTTTCCAGTCATCTGAGCGGGTGTGGGGAAACCCGCCATGTTCCCATCGTGTGTATCTTTACGCACCTTGGCCGTGCTCTTATCTGATGGGTTCATAGGTAGTTGAAAACGAGATTGTGTCTTTGAAAAGCCACTTTTCTTTGAGGGACTAGGATGAACGCGATCCGCAGACATAATGCGTCGTGGATAGAGATCTCGGACGCCAGCCCGCACGTATGCCCTATGCGCATTTTCACGATAGTGACCATGGGAATTGCCTAGTGACTGAAGGGAATCTAGACGTGCACATTCGGTAGAGCAGTACCAGAAACTGTGGGCCTCCACAGTTTCCTTTCCGCAGAGACAAAGCTTGGGTGCGAATAAGTCCATATTGGGAAGTGTCGAAGGAAGAATAAGATTATGCATGCTTGAAAACGAGGGTAGGACCGGCCTACTCAACTACGAGACAGTGGTGCGAAGGAATGGTTGTCGCGGTGAACCCGGACAGTGACCCACTTATATAGCGCCACATCCTCTGCTTTGACTTCCCTCGGCTGTGCTGTGGAAGACACCTACCATACAAGATGGGTTTGAACAATCATAGTTTGCAATGACCACAGATGCTCCCGCTATGGGAGAAGTGAAACAGATGGGTCTGGGCAAGCACAAACACAATAGCGCGGTGCCAGACTGATTCCGTAACCTACGAAAGCAGAAAATCAAGCGGAACCGGCTTGAGGTTTTAAACGCGCAAAGCCTAATCTTTCGCGATAAAATAAGAGCCGTCTAGACGACGGTCCCCATCGCCTCCCTAGGAAGGAAGGATTAGTGAGTTACACTTTGTCAAGGCAAATAAACATCACAGCATAATAAACATTGGCCCAAGGTGCCTTTGGCATCCATTGTACGTCGTGCGTCGGATCCTGATGTCAACCACCAGTCCATTTGCGCGGGTAAGCGTCCGCTCTTAGAGTTCCTATCTTTTGCCATTGGTTGTCATAATTCCTGTGCCAGAATCCAAATCTGAGTAGACCAAGAAAGTGGTAGTAGAAGAGCAAGAGGTAGTTGATTATGTCATTCGTATAGAAGTAAGTTCCCACGCATATCCTGATCCTTGTTCAGTCCATGCGAAAACAATTGGACCCTCGAATACCGACCCTCATCACCAACAGTGTCGAAGAGAACCATAGATCGTTCATAGTCTTGGTTGGAGACAAGGGCAGGGACCAGGTGTGTCCTTTTCAGTGCGGATAGTATTTTGATCACTCAGTTGTACATCAGATAGTCAACCTACATTATCTGCTTTCCCAAGCCCGGGTGTCTGCACGGCCGTCGGTACTATGGTGTTACAAAAAAGATCTCGGGTTTACGACGCAAGTACCAGCATACGGCGGTGCTCCTACACACTGACGGTCCAATCCAGACATCGTAAAAAAAGAGAAGCAAAAATCAAGCGCGACGTCAAACGGGGCATCCGAGAACCCAACGAACAGAATCCATTCGAAATCTTTGTTGCCGTCACGGACATTCGATATACTTACTACAAGGAAACACACAAGATTCTCGGAAACACGTATGGAATGTGCGTCTTGCAAGATTTCGAGGCTATTACGCCCAACTTGCTCGCACGAACGATTGAGACTGTCGAGGGTGGTGGACTGGTCGTGTTATTGTTGAAGACAATGACATCGTTGAGACAATTGTACACGATGACAATGGTGAGTGCGTTCACTGGAAAGAGTCCAGAAAGCGTACTATTATTTGCACAGGATGTTCATGCCCGTTACCGCACATCATCTCACGATGCCGTAGTGGCTCGATTCAACGAACGCTTCATCCTGTCCTTGGGATCTTGCACAGACTGCCTCGTTTTGGACGATGAACTCAATGTACTTCCCATTTCGAAAGGGAAAGATATAGCACCTATCCAGGACGAGAATGGCCGAGGCAAGGTTGATGTAGAACTCAAGGAACTCAAAGACAGCTTGGCGGACACCAAGCCTGTTGGTGACCTCGTCAAGCTTGCAAAGACCGTTGACCAAGCACAAGCCATCTTGACGTTTGTAGAAGCTATCGCCGAAAAGACCCTCGCTTCCACCGTGGCGCTGACAGCTGCGCGTGGACGTGGCAAGTCTGCCGCGTTGGGCCTTGCAATCGCAGCTGCACTGGCCCACGGATACTCGAACATCTTTGTGACGAGTCCAAGCCCAGAGAATTTGAAGACGTTGTTCGAGTTCGTCTTCAAGGGGTTTGACGCCTTGGGATATGAAGAACATCTCGACTACGACATACTCCAGAGCACCAACCCCGATTTCAACAAGGCTATCGTTAGGGTCAACATCTTCCGCCAGCATCGCCAAACTATTCAGGTCGGTTATGCTCGTTTCTCTGCATCGCTTCTCCTTACGTTCTCGTAGTACATCCAACCCGAAGATGCTCATGTCTTGGGACAAGCTGAGCTGGTCATTATCGATGAGGCTGCTGCGATTCCTCTTCCTCTTGTACGCAATCTCCTTGGTCCATACCTTGTATTCATGGCATCAACCATCAATGGATACGAAGGGACTGGCCGCTCGCTTTCTCTCAAACTTGTACAACAACTGCGAGAAAGCACCCGCCCGTCCCTCACCAAGGATACCACAGTGCAAGATTCATCTGTCGTGACCACAACCACCTCCAGAAAGGCGCTCTCCGGAAACTCCAATGCTCCAAAAACGCGCACGCTCCGCGAAATAAAACTCGAGACACCCATCCGTTATGGTGCTGGAGACAAGATCGAAAAGTGGCTAAACAGTCTGTTGTGTCTAGATGCCACGGTGTCCACCAAGTCCGCTGTCGCTTCAGCACAAGGATGCCCGCATCCGTCTGTTTGTGAGCTGTACCATGTCTCGCGGGATACGCTTTTCAGCTACCACCCTGCTTCTGAGGTGTTTCTTCAGCGGATGATGGCGCTTTATGTTGCGTCGCATTACAAAAACCAGCCCAACGATCTGCAGCTGATGTCGGACGCGCCTGCACACCACCTCTTTGTCCTCCTTCCGCCAATCAAAGATGACGAGACGCATCTGCCGGAACCACTCGTGGTGCTCCAAGTCGCTCTCGAAGGCAACATTAGTAAGACTGCGATCATGGAAGGCCTTGGCAGGGGGTTGAGAGCAGGGGGTGATATGATTCCCTGGATCGTTGCGCAGCAGTTCCAGGAGAGTAAATTCGGCATGTTGAGTGGTGCGCGAATAGTCAGGATCGCGACACACCCGGACTATGCCAATGTGAGTAGTCGACATCTCACTCTTTTTCTCGTCAAATGTCGCTATGAGGGCGCATGGAGTACTGACTTTTGTTTTTTTCCGTATCCGCATGTGTAGATGGGGTATGGCTCTCGTGCACTCAAAGCTCTCAACGCGTTCTACAGCGGAGAATACTTTAACCTGTCCGAAAACACCCTTTCCGAACCGACTTACCCCGATGGCACTTTGATCGAACCTGTGCGTCCTCGCCCTTTGGCTTACCACTTGATTTGACATGGTGTTTGATGTTCCGTTTTCCCCTTGTTCCTGAAGGACACGGATCTTCAGACAGATCACCCCACTGTCCGTTCGGCGGATGCCATGCCGCCGTTGCTCCAGCGCCTCTCGGAAAAGAAACCGGAAACGTTGGATTATCTAGGTGTTTCGTATGGATTGACGCCGCAATTATTGAGGTACGCGCCCCGCGTCATCGTTTCCCCAGTTGGGGCCCATATCCATGACCCAGGTTCTGGAAGCGCGCTGGATTCGTACCCCTTTATCTTCGGCAAACGCAGTCTGAGCTGACGGGTGAACACACATGCGTCATGGTGCGAGGGCTGAATAGCTCGGCCGATAGCGATCTCGATTGGTTGGGTGCGTTTGCCAAGGGTGAGTGGCATGCTACGAGCGAGGACGTGGACGTGATCATATTGCGTGCTAGACTTTCGACGACGCTTCCTTTCGCTGCTCTCCTTCAAGTTTAGAGAGTTTGGGAGCGTGACCGCGTTGAGTGTTTTGGAGGCGGCGAATGCGGGGATAAAAAAGGGCGGCGAGGATGATGCGCCCCATGCACGCGGTAAGTCACCGGTCCGTTTTCCGACATCGTCCATTCATGCCATCTACCGCTAGTGATCACTGCATCCGAACTTTCTATTCTCATGACGCCATTTGATCTCAAGCGGCTTGATTCGTATGCGAATAACATGGTCGATTACCATGTCATTCTCGATCTCTTACCGACTGTTTCCTCCCTCTACTTTGATAAACGGTTAGGGAATGATGTGCATCTGTCTGCCGTACAAGCATCGATACTTTTAGGCATGGGTCTGCAGAGAAAGTCGATTGAGGAAGTAGAGGTACGTACGATCTCCATCTACCACGGCTGTGACGACATGGATGACATGCGTTTGCTTATCAGAATGAGTTGTCACTGCCCGTCTCCCAAGCACTGGCGCTCTTCAACAAGCTCATCCGCAAGATTAGCACACGGCTGACCGACATTCAGAAAAAAGCGATTGCGGCGGACATTCCGGTCGCACCAGAACACGCGGGTTCTCGTGTCCAAGGGGACGATGGTCAGGTCACACGGTCATGGCAACCTATCGAAACGCGTGTGGAAGACGAGCTCGAGGAAGCGGGGGACGAGGTGACGAGAGCGCTACGTGAAAAACAACGTGCGATGTTCGAGTCCCTGGATTTGAGCAAGTGCGTGCTTCTCTTTGCCCCCTATACCCCACTCGTGGCCGCTTTAACCCATTTTGTGACCTCTTATCTTGACGACCGTACATGGTCCTTGTCTTTTTATCGCGGATATTGATGGGAAAAAGGTGGACTAAATGATGGATTTGTTCTAGGTATGCCATCAACGATGCCGCCGCGGATTGGGGTACTGCGGAAGCACAGGTCTCGAAGCTAGCACGAGGAAAAGCGGGGGCCACCGTGGTGAGTGTCAAGAATGGCGCCCCAGAACGGGGACAGAAACGGGTGCGGGAGACCGCGGACAAGGGAGGAGAAAAGGCGATGCGGAGAGGGAAAAAGGTCAAGCGATAACGTCGATCGTATGATCAGTGGCTCTATCAATGACATGGCCGCGGATGGGTCTTTATGCAACATGACACTCGTCCTGGGATTCTATCGTCGGTTACTTGGCTTGGATGGTACGACAGGTGAGTCATGGACGATGGTACACCCACAATCAGAAGAGAGAGCGCCACTATCTGACAATAAACGTAGTATTGAGGTGTGGCGAGAAACGGCGTGGGCGCAACTGGATCCGTGCGGCGTTGCTTAGCCCCAAACTAGGCCCATGGGGTTGTCTCGTTTCAGTTGGCTTGATCATTCGTTGGCCATGTTGTCAGGTTTCCAGCTCATCACGGTTACAGACGGATGAGCCTCAATCTGGGTCTGAAACGTGCTATAGATTTTGCTGTACCTACTAAACCTTGCAGAGAGAACTCTGCTTGCTGTAGCGCCACCTTGTGCCCACCCACCAACGCCCACACAAGGTATGTGTAGACACTGACATTCGCCGTGGTACGATGGGCCCATGTGGATTCACTAGGCCGACATGTCGGTGTTGGTATTCGCGGAATTATCAATCTATCAAGCGGACGGTCAGCTGGTCGATTTCACTCTGCCGTAACGTTGACAAGCGTGCCTGGCAAGCGGGCGCTCGAGCTACTTTTGGGACGCACTTAAATACAGCTCACTTATCGATGGCCACTGCATTGACGACTACGCCTCGCCCCAGGCTCTGATGGCTCCTCGGTTTATTACCAGCCTCATCCCCAGGAGGGAGAGGAACACGGCCAGTTCTGGTGGGTTTTTCCCGGCTCTTCGGTCACTCAGACCCATCCAAATTGCGCATTTCTGGGTTGGGTGCGTCAGTGTTTGTTGGATTGGTATTGACACTCATGTGCACTCGCTTAGCTGGCTCGCATGGACGTGTGATGCCCTCGATTTCTTTACCGTGTCCTTGACGCTCTCCCTGCTCTCCAAGCAATTCGGAGTGTCGACGACCAAGATCGTAAGATCCGCTCTTTGCCCGTCATCACTCCATGCCTCATGGCTCATATAGACCACCGCCATCACACTTACCCTGCTCTTCCGATCAGCTGGCGCTGTGAGTGTTCATATTCCGAGTTGTCAGTTGCACATTTAACCAGCACCAGGTCATATTCGGCGTCTTGTCCGACCGTTTTGGTCGAAAATGGCCTCTGGTCATCAACCTCGTCTTTTGCTGCGTGTTCTCCCTCGCGACCGGTTTCGTCAACACGTATTCTCAATTTCTCGCTGTGCGTTCCCTCTTTGGAATTGCAATGGGTGGCATTTGGGGACTGGCCTCCTCGTCCGCACTGGAAAACCTTCCGGTCGAAGTTCGAGGGCTTGCGAGTGGTATTCTTCAGCAAGGCTACGCGGTCGGCTATCTAGTCGCCGCAGTCGTCAATCTCACAGTCGTACTGACCTCGTCCCACACTTGGCGGACGCTGTTCTGGTTCGGTTCCGGTGTCTCGTTCTTTGCTGCCCTTCTTCGTTCGCTCTTGCCCGAGTCCGAGGTCTTCTTGCGAGCCAAAGCGATCGAGAGAGCGAGAGGCACGACGACGACCGAAAAGTCCAGAATCTTTATCCACGAATCAAAAGAGATGCTCAAACTTCATTGGAAACTGTGTATTTACGCGATCCTGCTCATGACGGGTAAGCACCGGATATGCTGGCGCAAACGTGCGAGACCTGACTTGTTCTTTTGCGCACAGGATTCAACTTTTTGTCGCATGGGTCCCAGGTAGGCTCGTCCTCGTACCTCTCTCTCGAGGTGGCTCACGTCTCGTGCAGGATCTATACCCCACCTATCTGGAGACGACAAAAGGGTTCTCCTCGCATGACGCGACCATCGCTACCATCATTGGAAATTGTGTACGTGTATTTGCCTTTTTTTTTCATTTCGGCACGCGCTGATCGGAGTTATCGATGCCAGGGGGCCATTGCGTGAGTTTAGTGATCGAGTACGAGTGCGTTTGTCAATGTGTTGCATTGCAGCGGTGGTGGGGTCGCTGGGGCCGCGAGTCAGTATATCGGGCGTCGACTGACCATTATGTAAGTCTAGTCTGGTGCTCGCCATGTGTCGTATCGATTCATACCCGTGCACAGCATTGCGGTCTTGCTCGTTGGTGGTGCGTAGTTGGAGCACACCGTGTGCTGTGATTTCCTGACGGCAGTCTAGCCTTTATACCCTTGTGGATTTTACCAACCACGTTTAGTCCCCTTTCGGCCGGCGCGTTCTGTGTCCAGTTTGGTGTTCAGGGTGCATGGGGAGTCGTACGTCCTTTCTGTGATGTGACGTAGACTTGACCTGAGCGCATTGCGTACAGATTCCGATCCAGCTAGCAGAGTTGTCACCTCCTGCCTTTAGGGCAACGTTCCCCGGAGTAGCTTATCAGCTCGGCAACGTACGTGATGGTCTGCGAGAAAGAAGGTGACATGTTGATCTCGCCCTTTAGATGGTCTCTTCTGCATCTTCTCAGATCGAAGCGAGTACGTGTCCGGTCCCGTACTGTCACCCGATGATGCTGATGGACGTTGTAGCCGCCGGGAGCCACCTGAGGACGACTCTGGTCGTCGATGGGGTTGCCACCAACGTGCCTAATTATGCCAAGGTGCAAGGGATCTTCATCGGTGTGGTCGCTGCCTATGTCGTCCTGGTGACCATCTTTGGGCCCGAGTATGTTCCTTATGCTGCTGTTTTACGCGTTCTCGTGTCGATCGCTTGCCCCCCTACTAGACACCATGCGTCCCACTTTGAGAAGCACAAGACGGCGTTTGAAGAGGGCGGTGGACAAGACGAGGCAGACATGGCCGACCCGACCGAGATACGCGAGGAAGACGAAAAGGGATCGGACGTGTAATGTTGATCCCTCGACACGACGATGCGACATTTCTCTTTTACGATCGAGTTGGTGTATTAGTAGTCATGCTCACGAAGTACCTTTTTTATTTATTTATTTATGTACCCGTTTATTACTTACTGTAATGAATATACCCCCTTTGCTAGTCTCGGACGAGAGCGCGGTGCAAAGAGCTGTGTTTGACTTGTCTTGTGCATTGAATCATTGGCTACATATGATGATGCAACTTAAGAGAGTCGAGATGTCGGTATCTGAGAATGGGTCCAGCCTTTTGGCTGTCTTGGCATGATCTTGCACTCGAGATCATCCTTCCCTCCGACCAGTCCTCTGCAAAACATAATACAGTACTAGCTCTGGGATGTCGGTCCCCGCCGACTTGCCCCAGACATGCTCGTTCATTATCTCCCCATGGCATGTCCGTGGAGGTGACGGTGGACCCCAAACGGTTTGGACAGCAGTGATGGAAAGCGAGCGACATCGCCGGGGCTCCTCGGTACTCGGCAGACACGTCCTTGCGGTTGTGCCCGTAGCGTTGGATCGGGACCATCGGGTAGGATGTGATGCATCGATGATGTATTGATATATGACCGGGATGGATTGCCAGATTCATTATTGAATATTGAATCGCCATCAAGCTTCACGACGAAGTGTGCACTTGAGCATGAGCGTCTCAAACTCAAGTGTACACTTCATCGTGTGCGCATGTCAGATCTTTCGGTGTCGCACACCTCGCAGTGTGTCGTCGGTACGGTCGTGTGTTTGGAAATACCTGTGCGAGATCCAAAGCGGGGATGGCAACAACTTGGAGACTCTTCTTTACCCCAAACGCTGGAGTTGCCAGGTATGTCTCCATCTATCATGTACCATGCATCTATCAGCTCGGACCCGACTCCATGACAGGCACACGCATGGTTTTTGAGTCCTGCCATCCTGGCACGCCTTGAGATGAAACGGATGTGACTGCACTGGTAAGCAAAATGTGGACAGACACACTCCTTTTCACAACACAACATCGAAATCGAGCAGGGCTGACGACCGTCGGGACGCTTCGGACAGAGACCAGATGGCTCGGGTGGGCCCGGTGTTCGGTTACCCAGCGACTGTCGGACGGACGTACTCTTTTCATTCGACGCCGTGGGTGCGATGTTCGGTAAGTGAAAGTGATATGATGAATGATCATTCGACAGTTGGAAAAGTGGCTCTGGTTGAAGCGACCGTGTTCGTGTCCGAGCTCAGCTCCGTACAGTGGGGTTTCCCTTTTGGATGTCATCGGACGGAGCGGCATGTTTACGGTCGCCTTTTGTGCATACTGGGACAGGCGACGATTGATCCTTTCATCCGGGACGTGTTCACTCTGCTGCATTTGGTTTATCATCTACCCTGCACCCGCCGACCACTTCACGGAGTTGCCTCGTTCCTGATAGCTCATGTCATATCCGGAACGGATAATTTTCAGATCGTTATAAATGCGGCGTGTTGGCCTTGACCTTCCTCAAGGACCATGTCGCACTTTTTCAAGAGCTTCATTCCCAAGAGGGAACAGAGCAACTCCACAGCCGGCGTCGTCGCGGGGCTCAAGAGTCTTACCTTTCTTCAGCTGGCCCAGTTCTTTTCTGGGTGAGGCCTTTTTTGCTCGTCTTGCCGTGCTCCTTGTCACCTTTTCGCCTGGTATCAGCTGGATCGCGTGGACCTGTGATGCGTTTGATTTCTTCAGCGTCGCTCTCAACGTGCCATTGCTCTCAAAACAGTTTGACAAGCCGACTGCTGAGATTGTACGTTAATTACTGCAGAGTCGTAGAGCCATTTTCGCGACTCACCACGTATCCAGACGACTGCGATCACCCTCACGCTCCTCTTTCGATCGATCGGCGCAGTAAGCATGCGAATTCATCTCGTTCGACAATTCTTACCATGGACGATGACACAGGTCTTTTTTGGCATCATGTCGGACCGTTTTGGACGCAGATGGCCTCTGACCCTCAATCTGCTATTATGCTGCACGTTCTCTCTCTCAACAAGTTTCGTACAAACATTCCACCAGTTTTTGGCTATCCGATCGCTCTTTGGTATCGCGATGGGTGGCATTTGGGGCCTTGCAGCTTCTACCGCCTTGGAGAACCTTCCCGTTGAACTTCGTGGTCTCGGGAGCGGTATCGTCCAGCAAGGTTACGCTGCCGGTTACCTTCTTGCTGCCGTCGTCAACCTCACGCTCGTTCCGCACACCCCGCACTCGTGGCGTGCCATGTTTTGGTGTGGTAGCTCCTTGCTCTTCTTTTCGGCCGTCTTGCGTTCCCTCCTTCCCGAATCCGCAGTGTTCTTGCGTGCAAAGGCGGTGAAAAAAGAGTTGGGCACTGTAAACACGCCAAACAAGACCAAGATCTTTCTCAAGGAAACAAAGGAGATGCTCAAACGCCACTGGTTGCTGTGCATATATGCCGTCCTCCTTATGGCGGGTGCGTCACTCGAACAGGTTCTCTAACGCATCGTCTCATTGACCGTGATAGGATTCAACTTCTTGTCTCACGGTTCCCAGGTGAGGACTTGATCACATCGAGGTCTGTTTTGAGGACGCGACGTTCCTTGCAGGATTTGTACCCTACCTATTTGGAAAACGCAAAAGGCTTTTCGTCACATGCCGCGACTGTGGCCACCATTATCGGAAACTGTGTATGTCCCGTCTTCTTTGGGCAGTCTTATATTTGATATCGACCGCGTGTCGACGCCTAGGGTGCAATCGCGTGAGTATTTTGGATCGTGCACTGCCCGGTACGGTTCGATTGAGCCATCCCTTTTTTCAAATCTAAAGAGGTGGCGCCATCGCCGGCAACACGAGTCAATACCTGGGACGACGACTGACTATAATGTACGCCTCCTCCACGTCGAGCACATCGCCTACTCACATGTCAAATCACAGCATCTTTATCCTCCTCGTTGGCGGTACGTACCGATGCCCACGCATGCGCATGCCTCTCAATCACCATCTGGCACGACAGCGTTCATCCCGCTCTGGATTCTTCCAACGTCCTTTTCCGCTCTCGCCGCTGGCGCGTTCTGCGTGCAGTTTGGTGTCCAAGGGGCGTGGGGTGTCGTACGCATCGTTCCTTGTTCCGGAAACGGTGCTCTCGGCTGACGCGTGGCTAGATCCCCATTCAGTTGGCAGAGATGTCGCCTCCGGCATTCAGGGCCACGTTCCCGGGTGTAGCCTACCAACTCGGCAACGTACGTGCCCGGTCCTGCACATCCAGCGTTGTGAACGTTGACTGCATCTCCGTTCGTGCTAGATGATCTCTGCAGCCTCGGCTCAGATCGAAGCAGGTACGTCCTACCACGCCATCTCTCGTTCGCGCCCGACACGCGTCCGTGCCTAGTCGGTGGAAAAAACTTCCAGACGTACGTGGTCAAGAACGGTGTGGAGACGGCCGTGCCTGGGTATGCAAAGGTACAGGGCATCTTTATCGGCGTCGTCGCTGCCTTTGTGATCCTCATCACGATCGTCGGCCCAGAGTACGTGTCTCCCCCTTCTGTCGTGTCTGACGATGACGGTGCGACGCGGTCAGGAAACACGCTTCCCACTTTGAGCAGTACAAGACCGCGTTTGAGCAGGGCGGCGGGCATGACGATGCGATCGTGGAAGAAGACGAAAAGGGCACCGATTCGTTTAGGGAGAATGAAAAAGGGACCGCGAGCGTGTGATGCGCTCGATAAACGCGTACTATGTGGTAGAGCCTGGTTTTAATCTGTCGCGTACACGGGTCGTACGCGTACCTTTTTCGTCCGTGGACTCGGGGCCGCTTTTAGAGAGGCTCTGGGTGTATTACAGTTGGTATGCCGGTTTTAATTGATACACGTACCTCGCACAAGGACTGAGGTATGGCTATAAACCTGATATCCTCGTTGTCGTCGTGGTCGTGGTCACCGTTGGCGTGGGAGTTCTGCGTCGTGTCGCCGCTCGCTGACCGCATCGCCTACGTCGTCTCCAATGATGCAAACTAAAGTCTATGCTAATGCCATGACACGTTCAGCCCTCGCTTTTCTCTCCCTGGAAACAAGCCTTATAACCTCCTCCTTGGGTGGATCCTCCCTCCTCCAGAGCCCACACTGCTATCAGACCGTCGACGGTGGTTCACCCAAAATCTCCAAGGAGCTGCTGTCTGACAGACTGTAAAAAGTTCTCCATCATGGTGAGAAAGACCAGCCGAGGTAGACCTTGCCATGAGAACGTCTGGTAGCGATCCTGTGCCCCACCACCCTCGACGTACCGACTGCACATGATGCGGGAAAGCTTTGACGCCCCGACGTACGGTTGGACGTCCGCAACTCTGCCCTCGTCCATGACCATAGTCATGGCTAGTTCTGCATGGACTGTAGGGTTCTGGCGCTCTACTCAGGTAGTCTCTTCAAGCCACGCCACAAACGAATCGTGCTCTTTATCCAGATCTGCAGAAGCATAGACCGTTTCATGGAGGGCGGCATTCAGAGCCTCTTCTATGCCATGTCTAGATAGGTCGCGCTCGTACGGAGTTGTGGCTGGTGATTCGAGGAACTCGACGGAGAAGTGCCCATGTAAGACATCGCGAAGGCGGCGTGACTGGGACAGAAGAAAACAGCCTGTTGACCGAGATCATCGACGACGCGATCCTTACCGCCCAACGCCGAAGCTGGAAGCCTATCTTGTACTCTAAATAAATGGATTTCAGTCGGGCTGAAATCATCCACGTCATGTGACGCAACGCACTGTTAGCCAGCCAATGATCCGCATTGTCGAGCAATGTAAGCTTCTTTTTGTCAAGATCATCGGGAAGAACATTGTTGTGTGTCCAGAACGAATAGATCGTGCCAGGGGAAAATTCAGTCGCATGGTGCTCGTCATTGACGGCCTCGACAATCGCTTCCACAGGCTCGAAAAACTCTAGCAAGACGGCATGATCCTGAAGTGCGTCTGATCCAGTTGGATGTGCTTTCGAATTTCCTCGAGCCTTTCCGATGTGAATATGTTTGAACGAGTAGTCATGGATGGCTTTGGAGAGATGGAGGGGGTCCTCGAACTCGTTTGGGATGCGCTTCGGGGAACCATCCGTTGCGGGTGGCGTGTATGGGACCTCGCAAAGTATCTTGACGATGGGTTCCAAGTGTTGGCGACAATGTTTGGTCGCAGCTTGATCGCGTTGGCGGTTGAAAACGACGTACAATGTCGTGTCTAGTATGTCTCCGTTATTATTTATGCTGGCCGTGGTAGCGGCGACGTCTCCTTGTTCATAAAGTAAGATACCGACGAGCGTATCGAAGAGTGTCTGTGGGCGTCAGTCGAGTGCCTCGATACTGTGAACGCCAGTAAATGCATGGCTGGGATGGCGCTGTTTTGCTTCTCTGGGACTCTTGACAAGAAGCTCTGCGTAATATTCTGAGTCTTCTGGAGTGATGGACTCATGCATGATGATGAATGCTGGTGAAAGGCAGCGGGATGGATTCCTAAAAAGGGAGTCAACCCCTAACCCCATCTAATCGTGCCCATCATCGTGCTTCTCTTCAGTGGTCCGGCGTGTGGTTTGTAGTATGTTGCCCAAGCAGCCAAGTGACGACCCCCAGAGTGTCTGCAGACATAAACTCTCGCGACTTCATTTTAGTAGCCGAGCACACCTTAGGTAGGCTAACAATCCCCCCACCACCAAGGCATGAAGAATTAAAAAAATTGCTTTGCGAAACATAATAAATCTGCGATACAAACAATCATATCAATACGACCATAGACTGATGGAAAAAAACGTCTACACAACATCTCTAGGTGATCGCTCGATCACATAAAACTCCGGCACCCAAACAGTTCTGTAGTAATGAAGGGACAGGAGAACAATGTCCCTCAGTTGAATGCCAGCTGTTTCCCTGTCCCCGCTCAACTTCCATCTTTCGCACTCGGGATCGATCGGGTGGTTAGTGCTCTGTAACGATAGACGTTTATTGGGAATGCTACCTCGACGAGTGCGAACGAGTACTCACCGTGACGTGCGCGTGAAAGTTGTAGAGCAACACGCTGATCTCTACCGCCAGATCTTGGCGGGTAAGCTCCTGCCCAAAAGGGGCCGTTGTGATTCGAGCGGACATGTGGTTCTTGACCCTGCGGGTGCTATCTGGGTCAGGGTCCTGGAAGTCATATCCAGGCCACTGTAGAGCGTCCTCGTCAGAACGATAGAAGAGTAATAAATCGAATGGCCCACTTTGAGGTTTATCAACGTCTTTCTCCACCCGTATCTAGCCAGTACCTCGTCGTTTCCGTTGTCAATCGGGTAGTTGTTGCCCATGAGATCCTTCATGCGTATGCCGGGAAAACCGTTGACGCTAAAAATGATCGGTTCAAATGTTTGCGTGTGGGGGCTGAAGAGGTCGGGACGGGGAACACGATCGATAGGGCGTCCGTCTGCCAGCGTGTAACGCTCTGGCATGGGAGGAGTAGTCGACGGATGGATAGGGTTGTCGGTCATTTTAGCGTAGTATTAATTAAGAAGAAGTGTTGGAAAAGGGAGATGTATGAGCACGAAGAAACTGAACGAGAAGCTGAAGGATGAGGGGAGTATTTGGGGTTTATATACTCCAAGGGAAAACGAGTGGACCTCAGCTCGGGGCGAGGATGGTCTGGTGGACAATGGACGGAAACACGCGCTGGTCCAAGGCCTACAGCACCGGGTGGCCATTGATAAAGCATTGTCTGTGGGACGATATGCTCATATGGAATGTTTGATACCGATTAGCCTCGAACGCATTGACAGACAATAGGAAACAAGGGCTCATCTGATTTTTTTAGTGCCGGAAGGCCTCATTGACAGGACGTCTGCCGCACATGATCGGAAAACAGGGTATTTTAGCACCGGTCTCGTACGCATTGACAATGATATTGTTAGCCGAAGAGTGGACGGAGATCAGGGGTTCATTTGAAATTTATGGCACCCGCAGCGAGTGGTCTTTCATGCATGGACCACAACTTACGAGAGAGTGTGGACAGCGAGTCGGCAAAAGGCGAACTGGATGATCATAGTCATGACAACGGAGACAATATAGAGAGACTTATCTCATATACATGAGGCTGTGGAAACCCACATTGTCTGCGGCTGCGGGTGAAGAAGTAACTCGAACGATGATTGGTGTGTGCGGCTTACATAATCGATCACTTCCTTCTTCCTGCCGATCCGAGCATCGTCTACGCCAACAAGGCCGACGCAAAAACAACACAAACAAGACTTGGGCCAGTATTCCACCATGCAAAACACAACGATTTTTTGAATTCTTTGGACTCCCTTGGTGTGCTTGTACACCGACATAGATAAGTTGAAAAGGACGTGTCGCAGCACACTTAATTGATAATATAGAAGCGTAGTGTCGGTCCGAGAGGGCCGTTCTGATGCATTTATTATGATCCATATCGGTAGCTATCAAACTGAATGTTTTGTTGCTTCAGGTGATCAAGGCGTCACTCCTAGCGGGTACGTCTTTGAGCACTTGCTAACCGATTCTTAGATTGGCAAGTAGAAATTCTGTCCATCAATACACGAGGTACATTATGCAATCAATTAATACGATTAAATAGATTGATTATTGGCAGGCCGTTTACTGAATAGTAATGCGCTGCGGCACTTGTTCAGGGGACGACTTGGGGAACGTCACCGTCAACAAGCCATTCTCCAACTTGGCCTTGACATCCTCAGCCTAACATGCGTATCAGTATCGTCATCCTCTTGTCTCGTGTATGGATCACGCACCTTGGTCCCAAAGGGAAGGTGCAACGTCCGGGAGAACTTGCCATGGCGTCGCTCTTGCACGGTGAACCCGCCTTCGTCTACCGCGTCAGAGGTAGTTGACGCGCTGGATACCGTCAAGCTGTTCTGTTCGAGGTCTATCGCGATATCTTGAGAGGCGAGACCGGGCAACTCAAATGTCGCCGTCACGAGATTCGACTCGTCTGATTCTCTCAAGTCCACTCTACGGGAGAAGGGTTTAGTATATGTGTATTGGACTGATAAAGATACTTGCCTGGGACGGAAAGCAACGGGGTGCCGCGTGGTGTTGGTAGCACCAGTGGTGCAACCGGTAGGATAAGAACGCGTGGTGAACGCATCTTCAAACAGACGTTCAAAGGCAGAGTCGATAGGGCTGTAGTAGAGACGGATCGAAGACATGGCTGGGATCAAGTCGAGGGTAAGAAAGGTTTTCTGGGGGCTTCAGCAGATCGCATGTCAGGCTTTTATAGGATTCGGCTCTTTTACGCGCATATACGCGGGGATTCGAGACTTTGTATGGAATTTTCTCGCAATGTGGTAGCTGTTCGGCACACTTCGAGAACCTTCGCCTGGCGTTGAGTTCTATATTTGGAAAGAACATTTGTTGATGCCTATTGTGAAAATCATAGAAAAGGAAGCTCTCCATTCCAGGTTGGAACCAGCGCATTGGCGAAAGTGAGTTGCGCATGCAGGATGGTTGATAATCGATGCCTTGTATAATAGGCACCTGCAGTATCTATGCTCGACAGACACTTGCAAGTAAGCCGAGAAGCCGAGGATTTATTTCAATCCCAGATGTGACGTCGGCTTCTGCCGCACCTGGCTTTCAAACGCCGATCTGTGTGTCTTTTGTCGTCCTACTAGAGCCTACAGCAGGACACACAGAACATTCGGATTACAAGACAAAAATGACAATGACCGGACCACGAGATGCTGAGATTTCTCTAATAATATGCGAGCCTTTATGCAGCTAACACGTTGTGTACCGCGTGTTTTCCTCAAGGTTCCTGTGTACCCGCTGGCTTGTTCGCTTCAGCTCGCCACCGCTGCTAGTTTGCGTATACTTTGAGGACCTTAGCCTTGGGTGCCAGTACTCCACAGTGTTTACAATGACAGCGCACGAGCCGACTCGAATCCCTCGAACGTTCAGATGTTCCGACTACGAATCTCCAAGTTCGAGGAACCTTGCGGTCTGCATTGACGGCACGTCAAATCAATTTGGTTTCAAGGTACCACCAACACAGATGCACTCGAGATTGCTCATGTCATAAACTCACATTCATCCGCAGAATACCAACATTGTCGAAATCTGCAGTCACATCACGAAGAACGACAGGCAACTCACATATTACAGCAGCGGGTTGGGCACAATGCCCACGGGGATTGGGGCATCCACACGTTACCGGTTATCCAGTGACCTAGACATGATATTTGGCCGGTCAGTGTATGGGGTATCTTAACGGATGTTCTCATTCTGGTCCAGAAAATTACACGAAAAAATTGTGGCTTCCTATCGCTGGCTCTCAGACAACTACCAAGACGGGGATAGGTTTTTTTTGTTCGGTAGGATAATCCGTTTGACGCTATTGGCACTACATACACCTCACACGTGTTCCAGGCTTTCGCGAGGCGCTTACCAAGTCCGAGCGTTGGCCGCTATGATCGCTCGAGTGAGTTTGCTCCCGCAAGCTTCTGACCAAACTGTCATCGGTTTGAACTACACAGGTTGGGCTACTCCTCCCAGGAAACAACGAGCAAATACCAGTGTAAGGCGCCTCTATGTTATGGTTTGTGTATATCTGATACGGTTCAAAGTGCCTTTGACCTATACTCGAATATGGGTGATGATGATTCTGGCTGGACAGACGCCAGTGTCATCAGTCGACCTATGACAAAACAGACCGAGAAGAATAGACAATATGCTGTGCTGTCGAAAACGTTCCGGAAGGCGTTTTGTCGTAGCCATGTTCATATCCTGTCTATCTCTTGAGGCACGGGAATTCACATGAACGAAACCGGGAGGGTACGAAACTCCCCAAATGTAATCTATTCAAGTCTTTGAGTGCCGGCCAACCTGAGGGTGAATCACACTTCTCTCCGTCAGTGTCTGACTCGTTTGCTGATCCCTGAGGATCGCCTACGCCAACAAGGCCGGCGCAAACACAACGCCAACAAAACTTGGGTCAATCTTACGCCACGCCGACCGCAGTAGTATTTTTCGAATTCTTGGGGCTCCCCTGGTGTACCCCACATACCGACGCGTATAACATGGAGAGGATCCTTGAGTGCTTGCTAACCAATTCTTAGATTGGCAAGTGAAAAAAAATTCTCGACAATACACAAGGTACACGCATTATGCAATGAATGCGATTAAACAGATTGATTATCGGCAGATCGTTTACTGAATAGCAATGCGCTGCGGCACTTGTTCAGAGGACGACTTGGAGTTGGGGAACGTCACCGTCAACAAGCCGTTCTCCAGCTTGGCCTTGACATCCTCGGCCTAACACGCGTATCAGTATCGTCATCCTCTCGTCTTGTGTACAGATCACGCACCTTGGTCCCATAGGGAAGGCGCAACGTCCGGGAGAACTTGCCACGGCGTCGCTCTCGCACGGTAAACCCGACCTCCTCAACCGCGTCAGAGGTGGTTGACGCGCTGGATACCGTCAAGTTGTTCTGTTCGAGGTCTATCGCGATATCTTGAGAGGCGAGACCGGGCAATTCGAATGTCGCCGTCACGAGATTTGACTCGTCTGATTCTCTCACGTCCACTCTACGGGATAGGAGGTACTTAGTTTATTTGTATGGGACAGATAATGATACTTGCCTAGGACGAAAAACATCGGGGTGCTGCGCGGCGTTGGTAGCACGATCACCAGCACCGGTTGTGCACCCGATATGGGAGGAATGACTATTGAACGCATCGTCAAATGCACGTTCAAAGGCAAAGTCGACGGGGTTATAGTAGAGACGGATCGAAGACATGGTTGCGAGCAGGTCGAGCGTAAGAGGGGTTGTGTGGGGATGCTTATTTGTAGAATTCTGGGGGACACGGCGGATTGCATGTCAGGCCTTTATATGATTCAAACTCTTCTACGCGACTATACGCGGGGATTTATGGCGTTATGGAGAAATTTCTCGCAATGTGGCAGCTGTTCGGCATACTTCGAGAACCTTCCGCCAGCGTTGAGTTCCATTTCTGAATCACGCGGTTGTTGATGTCTGTTGTGAAAATCACGGAAAAGGAAGCTCCCCATCATGTTCGCGCTTCAAGTTATCTCAATTGCGCCTTGCCCACTCAAGCTTCAAGCTTCAAATTTGACTACCTACCTGATCAAGACAATCGCTACATTACAATGACAAGCATTTCAGCGAAGACAGTTCCAAGCTGCCTCCCATAATCGTCTGTAAGCAAAGAAAAATGATGAGAAAGCACAGAAAACATGGACGATACACCATCACGCGCAGTTGGTGTCAGCGATTTCCCAATGACCATACGTTCCCCAGTTCTGTAAACACACCACGTCAATTAGTACAATTTCAATGTATTCAGGCTCCTAACGCACGTGTTGGAAGCATTCCTGAGCACCCGAAAACTCGAGTCCGTTGAAACGGACAGGTGTTGTAGCACAGAATTCTCGCCAATCACCTCCCTTTGGGAGGTTCTCCAAGTAGTGTTCAATGCGCTAACAAATCTCGATCAGATAGTGTAGTGTGCACCAGACTTGCGCCTTACCCGTTTCCCCGATCCTGGAGATGTACAACCCTACAGCGATCATTATGTTAGCTAAGAGCATATTTCAAGTATGTCGATATACTTTGTCTTTATACCAGTTCCAAAACGATGCACAATCCGGCTCATGCTGATTAACCTCCCATCTCCCAATTACAACGCCAGCGCCCTGTAACCTCATCAACCTCAGATCATATTCTAGTAAATGGTTCATACCTTGTCTTCACAATCTTTCGGTAAATGTGAAATCCCGTGAACCTCCAGTGGTGTAGCTTTGCATGCCTCCACTCGATGCTCCCAGGTAACAGGGAGGTTCATGAGCCGTGCGGTGTAGTCTCTAGTAGCATAAGTAGTGCATGTATGCGCCTCCACTTGGCCCCAGTACATATTGAGCTTCTGGCGTTCCTCTTCCTCATGTCGTTGGCGCTCTTCTACCATTTGATCGTGGTCCTCGATTTCATGCCGCCACCTCTGTCGCTGATTTTCTTGGCGTTCATGCTCGTGGCGTTCCATCTCCTCGCACTGGTGTCTATGTTCTTCTAGCTCCAAGGCCCACATCTTTCGGACGTTCTCTTGGCGCTCTTCTTCTTCATGAATCCTATGTGCGACTTCCTGTTTGTGTTCCTGCTCCTCGTGCTCCCACTCTTGGCGAACCCTCTCCTGGCGATTCTGCTCTTCGTGCACCCTTTGCGCTACTGCTTCTTCATACTCTTCAAGTTCGCGCACATGCCTCTTGTACTCTTGCGCCCACTCCCATCGCACCCTCTCTTGACGCTCGTTTTCTTCTTGAATCCGGCGTACCACGTCCCTATCGTGCCATTCCTTCTCGAGCTGCCATTCTTCCCGAATGGCGGTATGATCTTGTTCTTCAAGCCGCCATTTATCCTGCAGAAGACGGTGGTCCATCACTTCCTTCTCCCAACCCCGGCGGATAGCGTCCATGGTCGACGGGTACAACGGGCAGCGCATAAAATGGAGACCAAGGTTGCCGATGAAAAACGCGGCAACGGCCAGCGCGAGGAAGCCATACATGATCAAATTGCACCCTGTCAGAGATATCTTGCGCTTTGTTCGTCCTGGCAACAGCGGCGTGCCTTCTTCAGATGACGGCCTAGAGCGGAGGGGTGAATGAGGTATAGGGGACAACCGGAGAACGAGGGACGAGGACGTACCTGTACGGTACGACACCCATGGGCTCTTCTGGTGAGGCGCCTTGCACGTTTGCTACACCATGGCTATCGCATCTACGTGCACAAGGCGAGTAGTAGACTCTGGTAAACTACGAGGCTGGGTATTTGAACAGCACAGGAAGCTTACCCAGACATCCTCGCGCGAAAGGGTCAGAGAAAATGACAAGAAATGTGTACGATGTCGTTAGTAGTGACAAGGAAAAATCCTCGATGTACAATCGCACTGAAATGAGCCTCCTCGAGTTCAGTGAGAGCTGGATGGCTTTTCAGTGAGAGTGTACTGCAAGAGAGGCTGCGGGAGATGCCGAATGCCGTGAAGGTCGCATGTGTAAGTACCAATGGGAGTATCCTGGAGCAATATCGCGAAAAAAAGTACGTTGTTGGACGACCAACTTGAACGACCTGACACTCATCTTGACAAGGATTAGCATTTCGTTCCTCCACCCAAATGTTTACATAGTGCTGTTATGGGTTAGGAACGGCGTAGCCAGGATGAGAGTCCTAGCCAGCCTCATGGCTCGTGTGGAGAATCAAGTAGCGCCCGTACCTGGCTTGTTCGCTTCCCACTCACCATCTCTCTCTATCCCTTGTCATCGTATACACATTCGACACAAAACCCCAAACACAAGGCTATTTCAACCAATAGTCATGTATGTATAATGTGTTACTTCTAGATTTTGCTCGGATTGTGCTGAGGGTGTTTCCAAGGGCCAAATCAGTCACTGTGAAAGGTACGGTTCTACTACTGGGAATTGTGTTGTGCACAACTTTTATTTTTACCAGATATCGTACTTTGCACTCAAACGCGGCGCCGGAGGGTCCTACCGAGGCGATTCTATGTCCGGTTTAGCCTAGGAGACACCATTCGGCAGACACTCATGGGAGAAGAGAACAAGAAATGTGTCCATTGGGACGATGAATTTTTTTGGTTCGTACTTATCCTTTTGTTTATGTCACAGCAGAACTGAACATCGTCAGGGATGGTGACGATACATCCCACATACAAGTAGAAGTTTACCGGAAACACCGTACTCCTTGGAAGGACGATGAAATATTTGGAGCTCTCACTTACACGATTGGAGAGATCATGGGAGAGTTGAATGATGGCGGTACGAGCAGTCTCTGTGGCGCATGTTTTACTGATGCGATCTCCGTGATCAAGTGTTCGAAGAGCTTCTTCACAAGAATAGTCCAGATGGTTCCAATCTCCCCGGGATCACGATCAAGTTTGCATTTGGTGCTCAGCCGCGTGGGGACGTTACAGCAGACGAGCTTCAAGCTACAGATATTGTCACTCAAGTGGCAGAAGCCGTAAGTTCGCATGGTTCTACACCACCAACAGTTGGCCTAATCAGCTTCGTGGTCGATACTTGCGTGGAGGTTGTAGCAGTGTCACCGATGCTCGAGACCTTGATGAACAGATTGATGGAGTTCAACAGAATCGTGACTAAAATTGCTGCAGTAATTGATTCTCATTATTTCGATTCTCACCGTCTGAATGTGAGATAGATTAATCCCTATGCATCGCTGGCTTGGTCCGTCATATCGACTGCGAACCAGGTTGGTCTATTGCTCACTATTCATATATGGCTAACCGTGGGCATTGGATTGTGTAGGTTTTCTTAAACCAGAAGGATCGCGATGATCGGATTGTTGGCTTGGTAGACGCGATGATCAACGTCTTTTCTTTCGTTAAGGATGCCGAACCACTGAAGAAAATCGAGGCGCACGAGAAAGTTATTATTCTTTTACTCCAACAGGTGACGGAGTGTGGGTACTTTATCATTGAATACGCAAAGCCAAAGAGTTTTTGTATGTCATCGCCGACTCTGTAGTACATGCGACTGATCTCTCTACTTCTAGTGACTCGAACGGCAAAATATACGATCTCAGATATCGACATGAGGATCACCGAATACGAAAACAAGCTGCGAACACTGACGACCGAATTCATGCAGGGCGTTGCAATTCATACAGAAATAACTGTCGTCCGTGTGATGAACATTGCAAAGGACATTGGTATGTGGTAGCATTGTATGCCACTGTCGGGTGTTTATGCGAGTATAACACAGCAGAGGCCATCGCCTTGGATGGCTTGCACCATGCTGTCAATGCCAGGTACCTACAAGAGAAACGTTGTCTCTTTGGGACACGCGAGTCGTTCATTCAAGAGCTCTGTGGCATTTTGAACGATCCTTCGGATGACGCCGCACGTGTGTGCCTCCTCACGGGGGTTGCGGGATCTGGCAAGTCCGCAGTAGCTCATTCGATCGCTGGGCTGTATGATGGGCAGAAGAGGCTGGGCTCCTCGTATTGTTTTTCTAGTGCTGATGTTGCGAGGCGGAACCCACAAAATCTTTTTAGCACTATCGCGCTCGACCTCTCCGACCGCGATCAGTCATTCAAGTCTGCCCTTTTGGAGATTGTGAGAGATAATAAACAGCTACGCAAGTCGACATCACCATTGGAGCAATTGGAGCAGTTCATCATCAATCCTAGCAAGCGCCTCGATATTATTGGACCTTTGGTGGTTGTTATCGATGTTCTCGACGAAAGTGGCGACAGAAACAGTCGACAACACCTTTTGCAGGCTGTCTCGAAGCAAATTGTCGACAAAACCTTGCCGGCGAACCTTCGTTTCCTGATCACGGCTCGTCCAGAGGGTGACATACTTGCTGCGTTTCCCCCCAGCTGCCACTTGGCTCACAAAAAAATGGAAGACATTCCCGATGACACCGTTGATAGAGATATTGAGAAATATATTCAAGACTCGTTTCGCCAATTTCCCCGGCTTCAATTATCGCAGGTCAACGAGGAGTGGTGTCAACTACTTGTCAATCATTCACAGCGTCTCTTCCAATGGGCTACCACCGCATGCAAGTTTATTCAAGCTGTTGGAGCGAACCCCCATAAGCGATTCAGGATACTTTTGCGAGACAAGGAGGGCATTTCTGTTCGGCCACTTGATGACTTGTACGGGACTATACTTGGTCAATTGTTCGAATCCAATGATACTCAGCAATCCTTTCGGGATGTGATGGCCGTCGTACTTTCCCTTCACGAGCCACTGTCTCTAACTTCCCTTTCCACGCTCTTCAAGAACGATGACTCAGATGTGCGAAATATCATTCCGGAGATGGGGTCGTTACTGGATGGGGTGGCCGATGAAAACCGGCCTATCCGACCACTTCATACATCGTTTCGTGACTTTCTGCTGGACAAGGCACGCAGTTTGACCTTCTATGTCCACACTGAACCTCACCACTCCACCTCTGTCGGACGAGCACTGCTGTCTTGCATGCGAGGCAAGCTCAGGTTCAATATCTGTGACCTTCAGGATGCCCAAGTTCATAATGCTGCTGTGCCTGGTCTATCTGTTTGTGTGGATCGAGCCATCCCCCCTCCACTATCATACTCATGTCAATACTGGATGGACCATTTATGTTGGTCTGACTGTACACCAGAACTGCTGGATGAGACAGCCTCCTTCTTCAAAGAATTCCTTCCCTATTGGCTTGAAGCCATCAGTCTTCTCTCTCTCACATCATCATTCCCCATCCTATCTGCCCTGAGGACCTGCACCACCTTAGGAACCTGGACCAAGGTGAGATTAAATATGATGCTAGGTGAGTATTACTGATTGCAATGGGTAATAGGACAAAGAGACTGCTACATTAGCATTGGAAGCATCCCATTTCATTCAAGTGTTTTCCCCTGTCCTTAAAATGTCTACCCCTCATTTGTATTTGTCAGCCATGCCCCAGACACCTTCCAGCTCTAAATTGTATCCACTCTGGACCAGTCATCTTCAAAAGCATGTCTCTTATATCTCTGGACAACCATCCACTTGGCCAGTAGATGTTTGTGAGCTGGAGGGGCATACAGGTTATGTTGAATCTGTTGCCTACTCCCCTGATGGTAGGCATATTGCCTCTGGCTCTTATGACAAGACCATCAGAGTTTGGGATGTATCCACTGGTCAGACTGTGGCAGGTCCATTCCAGGGGCATGCACATCATGTCCACTCTGTTGCCTATTCTCCTAATGGCAGGCATATTGTCTCTGGTTCTCTGGACAAGTCCATCATGGTTTGGGATGCAGTTACAGGTCAGAATGTGGCAGGTCCATTCCAGGGGCATATAAACTCTGTTAAATCTGTTGCCTATTCTCCTGATGGCAGGCACATTGTCTCTGGCTCTTTGGATTGCACCATTAGAGTTTGGGATGCAGCCACTGGTCAGACTGTGGCAGGTCCATTCCAAGGGCACATATCTGGTGTCAGCTCTGTTGCCTATTCTCCTAATGGCAGGTATATTGTCTCTGGCTCCTATGATGACACCATTAGAGTTTGGGATGCATCCACTGGTCAGGCTGGGGCAGATCCACTTCAGGGGCACAAAGGTTCTGTTCTCTCTGTTTCCTATTCTCCTGATGGCAGGCACATTGTCTCTGGCTCTTTAGACAGCACCATTAGGATTTGGGATGCATCCACTGGTCAGAATATAGTGCTCCAGGGGCATACAAATATTGTCAACTCTGTTTCCTATTCTCCTGATGGCAGGCTTATTGTCTCTGGCTCTGCAGACAGGACCATCAGGGTTTGGGATGCAGTTACAGGTCAGACTGTGGCAGGTCCATTTCAGGGGCACATACATAGTGTCCACTCTGTTGCCTATTCTTCTGATGGCAGGCATATTGCCTCTAGCTCTTGGGACAACACCATTAGGGTTTGGGATGTATCCACTGGTCAAACTATGGTAAATCCATTTCAAAAACATATATACAGTGTCAACTTTGTTGCCTATTCTCCTGATGGTAGGCACATTGTCTCTGGTTCTGCAGACAAGACCATCAGGGTTTGGGATGCAACCACTGGCCAAACTGTGGCAGGTCCACTACAGGGACATAAAGATTCCATTCTTTCTGTTTCTTATTCTCCTGATGGCAGGCATATTGTCTCTGGTTCTGCAGACAAGACCATCAGGGTTTGGGATGCAACCACTGGTCAGACTGTGGCAGGTCCATTCCAGGGACATATAAACTCTGTTGAATCTGTTGTCTATTCTCCTAATGGCAAGCACATTGTCTCTGGCTCTCGAGACAGGACCATTAGAGTTTGGGATGCAGCCACTGGTCAGAATGTGGCAGGTCCATTTCAGGGGCATAGAAACTCTGTTAATTCTATTGCCTACAGTGGCTCAAAAAAGTGTCCCAATGTTGGGTCATTTTGAACAAATGGATTAATTGCCAGAGATATAAGACAAACAAGACCAAACACTTGCAGAATGAAAGATAGTACTTACCCTTGGCATTCTA